>APFE030771728.1:5380-141348 GCA_000404065.3 Pinus taeda
TTGCCTACAGTCAAGGGGAGCATTGTCAACTCAGCAGAACAGAGATTTCAGCATGCACTCAAGGGGAGCATAACCATTTGCCCTTGATGTCAAAGGGGGAGAATGACTTTGAGGATAGGATCTTGGGGGTTGCCATCAAGTCCAAAGGGGGAGATTGTTGGCATTATGGCACAGGTGTTGTCCTTGATGGCAACTCACTCTGGTGACAGATCACAGTTCAGGCTCTCAGAATCAAGGAAAAGATATATACGTAGGTTCAACTTGACGAAGCCGCGTATATACGCAGTTTAGACGTTCAAAAGGTGCGTATGCGTATACACGTACTTTCATGAAAGAAAAAGCATGTACACGTGGGAGAACTTATTTTTGGTCCGTGATATTTAGTCCCTGGTATTTGAACCTATGGTTTTGGGCCATGGTATCTCGTCAGAAGTGTTGATCCCAAGTATTGGGTCCATGGTATTGATTGGTTATGGTTTTGGACCGTGGTATTGTGAAAGGCCTAAGACTATAAAAGAGGAAGGAGATCATTTGGCAAAGAATAAGCTGAATGATTGAATATCTGAAAAAGCGCTAGATCTGGAATACTAGTGATTGAGTTATGGTACAGATCTGGATCTGAATGAAGAAGGAACCTAAGCGCAAGGAGAAAGATATGTTCTATTGATGGGTCAAAATCTTAAGGCTTGAATAATAGTATCTTTGTATGATTTTGATATGTTATATGTGACGCATGCTTGATCTATAAATCTGGTAATCTGGATGAACTAATGTTTGAATGAGTGAATTATCCTTTATAGATTTGTACGCAGGTTTAGTGAAGCAAAGGCGCGTATACATGCTAGTTCTGTGAATAAAAACAACGTATACGCAGGTTGGTCTAAACACAAAAGCGTATGCACGCAGGTTTTTGGTTGTTGAAATAACGTACGTCTATTGAATTATGTTCTAGCTGCTTATGTTTATTGCTGCAGTGATCTGGGTTCAAAATTGGTGTGTGGATACTGTTACAGTGTTCTGGATACAACTGTCAGAGAAGTGTCTATTTGATTAAGTTTTAAGTGGTAAAAATGAGATTGTTGATGGTTGATTGTTGTTCATGGATCCAGTCTGAAAATTTATGAAACGTGGTCCCTGGAAGATAAGAGAAGGTTGTAGCCTTCTGTAGGCAGTAGCCTGCGTACTAGTATCCCAGCTAGTACAAGAGCTAAGGGGGTTGTAGCTCCCTTCTAGGAGAAGTTGGAGAATGAGAGAGGGTTGTAGCTCTCTGCAGGTAGCAGCCTGCATACTGGTAAAAGACTGCACCAGTACAGAATCATTGTAAAAAGAAGTTTCTAATTAAAAGAAGATAGAGACGAATTGCAGCAGGTGGTTTTCACCCACATTGGGTTTCCACCTTATATCTTGTGTTCTTGTGTGTGATTGTCTTCTACTCTGTTTTACTGTTCCTGGTTATTGTTTATATGGTTCTGATGCACAGATTAATGATCAACATCTGTAGAATAAATTAAATTATAAGTCTACATGGTATACGCGGGTTTCCTTATCTGTAGTTGCGTATATACGTGGTTTTCTCTAACTGAAGTAACGTATATGTTCTGGGTTTGAAAAATAAATTATTGACTAGATAATACTGGTTCACCCCCCTCTTGGTATTATTTCCAACAGAAAAAAGTCCTGGAAACAAGTCATTCCTCTCATATACATGTTGCGACCAACAAAGTATTTTTATAATAAAGAACTCGGAAAGAAGTCATTCCAGTCATATACATGTTGCAACCAACAGAGTATTTTGTTAATAAATATATTTATTTTTATTTTTATTTTTAATTATTATATATATTATAAAAATACTTGGGATAAGGAGCCAAAAGAAAGAAATAGTACTATATTGAAGTGTTTAATCCCACTCATAGTCATCAACCAAAATCATAAATAGACGCCAATATCTCTTGGAGAGCCAAAATTCTTATTGCTCAATTAAGGGCTAATTCTCATAAACTCTGTTGTGAAACATGGCGCTGGAAAATGCCAAAAGAAATGTGGGAGGAAAGAGTATGCATTTTTGTTCTTCCGGAAAAGTGGAAACATAAAAACATTTCATTTTAGAATGTGAAGCCTTCAAAACCAACAAGGAAAGTTATGCAGATACGCTCACAACTAGCTCTTGGGATAATCTATTTAGCACATAGATTTGTGGAGACGCTAGTAGCATTTATTTTGAAGTTTCACAGAAAAATGACCAAATACATCAAATATGAAGAACATCTATCACATAAGCTATCTTTAACTTTGTAGAGGTTAAAATAATCTCTTTCTTTAATATATTAATCAAATTTTCAAACTATCTAGCGAAAATACCAATAACTATAAAACACACATTTCATTAAGGATATGATCAGAACATTTAACTAATAGGTCCTTTAATCATTTTGTCTTTCTCTGTTCTTTGGATATACGTGGATATTATAGTATTATTACCCATTTACCCGTTCTTTGTGCATTCTTTGTTCACAACACAGGAAAAAAGCATAGATGCGATGGACAGAGAATGGCTGCCATCCATAGAAATAGGACCATCCTGCAATTCTCCTTATGAAATGGGTTTTCTGATTGGACAAAGATTTGCTCCTATGATAAAAAGCAGAGTTTCCAGTGATCAAATCCTGCAAGAACAGATGCTTCCTTTTGCTCTATCAGCTGGAGGGATATCTCTTATTGAAGCTCTATCAACTACTAACAGGTATTTCAAAATCATTCTTCCTCTATTGTATATTTGGGTTTTCATGGTATACGCAATCCCAGGCAACCATTGCCTTAAATCCATCAATGCTATGATTCTTCTATTGACATTTTGTTGTTGAGCTCAGAGTGGTCTGTTTGGATAATCGTACACAGAAATGACACAAATGACCACTGCTGTTATTTGCTGTTTTCTTCAACTTATTTCAGAATTGGGTTACAGGAGCTAGATGAATTGAACCTTTCATCCTGCGTAATTTTCTCCTAAAACTTACCTCTTTAATGAGGTTCCCCTTGGTAATTCTGTTCTTCTGAGTCTGAATGTGTTTGTACATTGTATGTTCCTTTAGGTACTTATGGTTGTATTTGGTTTAATTTGGTTAGAGAACCCAAATAATGTATCTTGCTCACCCCTGCTTATTGATATTGTGCTTCTCATCTCCCTGGTATTTTGATTCAATTATTGGCTACATTAACTTTAGAATAACCGTTGCTATTATACTGGCCCACTGTGCCAGTTCTATTGGCAATAGCCATATTATGGAGCATTAGATTCAAGATTCAAATCCCTGCTGTGTGAAACCAAAAAAATAATTATTGAGATGGTACATATATCATTACAATGCACCATAGAAACACGATTCCTTATAACGCTGCCAGTACTACTGCTTTCCGAGGTGGCATGCCGAGTCAAAACTCCTGTTCAAAATCAGCCACACTTGGTTTTGGTCCATAAGTTTGCTAAGTTTTCCTGAGTTTACGTTCTCTGATTTTTTGGAGGGCATATTCCCTGTTTCTTCAATAAAGGGAGTTACTGCGGACTTTTGCTAAGTCGCCGAGTTGCATCTCCACATTAGGTGCGAATCCGAGTGTGTGACTTTGCAATGTACAAATATACATGGATCTATTATCATATTGTTTTCAAGTGCTTCCTTTGAATTGAACCTCGATCACGTATCTGTGGAACTGACCCTGGTGGGTGGTCCGACATGGCACCATCTTGACCCCTGAACTATGACCGCTTTGACAGACTGCTATCATTTTAAATGACTGTTATTATATTTTTTTCCCATGCATGCATCTGAAGCATGGGATAAAACTTAAAAGGCAACGTTTTTGCAGGAACAAATATCCAAAATATTGGGATGAATTGCGTGGTACTGCAGATGGCAGTGGTGTCCCAATTCTCGAAGTATGTTGCACTTGTACCCATTGAAGGATGCTTTAGTTTTGACTTAGTATAATGCATGGCTTTTCTTGTTGTGTTTACAGCTGTTTATTCAATATTATACCCGCTTTTGTAATTATTATTTGCCTCGACTGTATACCAAATTTATTTCAAGCAATTCCTATAAATGAACATCTGATGTTTATGGCATAGTTACTATCACAAGTATTTACATTGTTTTAAAGTGGGACTTTTGTGACTGCAATTTTAATATTTGGCAAGATATGATTTCATAATTAAGAAACTCTTATACCTAATAATTTGTTGAAATGCATAACTTCAGAATTTCAGGAAGCTCAAATGTTGTGTTAGATAGACATCTGCTTCCTAACGCAATATTGAAGTCTTTTATCACATTAGATCTTGAAATAAAGTAAGACTATGTGTATGTGGAGGGAAGTTAATGACAACGTGCACATAGAAAACAATTTCGTCATGGCATTCAAACATTTTCACAGAGACAAGAATCCATCTATGTTGCCCACAGGGTTGTGGTCTAGTGATTGAGATGGAGCATCGCCACATAAATGACCCAGATTCAAACCCTGGTGTGCATAGAGCCCTGGATTATAAGTTGGCCAAGTTTGATGGCTTTCATACGCAGCATTAATTAAAAACCAAATAAAGAATCTGTCTGTACGTTTAGCCTTTATGCATAGTCAGAAATATGACCATCAGCAATATTGTCATCTTTATCTCATCCAATGCATATAGATTTCTGCACTTAGTCGCGATTCGCATGCAGTCAATTGGTACAAAAATGTTATCATGCTCACTACAATAATTGTCTAGTAGCTGGATCGAGTACCAAATTGTTCAATTACCTTCTAGCAACTCTGATACAAGTCAAGAAGATAATATTGTTATGGTCTTCATCCCCATATTTAGGATTAACTAATATGTTTCTACATTCTGCTTAGATCGTGAGGTTTGGGAAGGATATGGATTATTTGCCACTTGGTGTTAATTTTTCCTTGAACCTAGCACCAGACAATTTATTAACCTAGCAGATTGCAGATCTACTGAATGAAAGCACAGCTAAGTTGTTAACACAATTAGCGGAAGCAAAATTACACATAACCAATCTCAATCATATCGACACAAACAGATTCTGACCAATCAATAGTTCTTCATTAAATCTGAACTTACCTGGGCTCCTGTCCTATGATAATATCCCAACTGAGAAAATTACAGATACAAAAATGCTCTGGATCTGATCTAGCAGATTTGGTCCTAGATCGGTCCTCGATCTCCTTGGCTGATCTGGGTCTCCAATGCTGCTCTTCTGCACTTCTTCGGACCCGACACATTAGAATGGGAGTCCTTCCCCACTCCTCACTAAGATGTCTCTCTCAATGTCTTGTGCTGCTGTATGGTGTGTCTTTTCCTCTGCTTACCCTTGCTTTTATAACTTGACATTGAATTAAATCCCTAATCATAATCTCCAAAGTGATTGATGGTTAAGATTAGATCTTGCTTCATTTGCAATCAATGATTGAGATTAAGACATAATCAATAAAGTAATTTACTTTACTTTTCCTATGTTTCTTTAGCTTAATTAGCCAATATAATTAATTATGTGCTTTCCTAAGTTTAAACTTAGGGTGAGTTACATTAACAACTTGCTCACACTTGAGAAAGTGTCCTAAGGAGATCTATGGGCAACTTCTATATGCCTAGACACTTAGGCTTGTGCAAAAGTATTTCCTAAGCTACAAACAACAACACTCCCTCTTAGTGAGGGAGGTACTTTTGTCGTCTGGAACTTGCTTTGATCTTGAAGTTGCATCTGTTGCCATGGTTGCTTCCTTTGAATCGGAAGCCTTCCCTCTCACTTGGTCTAGAAACATCTTCGAAGTAATACTCCCCTTGGACTGGTCCTAGAAGCCTACTACTCTTGAATATCCTATAAAGTCATCTCATACCAAAATACCTTGACAAACATGGAGGAATTTGCTAACTGTTCCTCCTCACCTGATCTTGAAGGCTGACCCCCTTTGAGTTGCTCAACCTTTGAAGCTCCCCGCCCCTTGTTCTCTTTCGCTACTTCGCTTCTTGCCATTTCTCGAATAGACTAGCCCTTTAGCCTATACAAGTTGCTCTCTCTAACTCCAATGACATGGCCCCTAGAATAGTTAGATCCCATGGGTCTGATCAGTGCCTTTTCGTCTTGGAACGCTACACAAAACCCCTTCTTTTCTATCATAGATATTGAGAGCAAACTCCACCTGAGTTTTGGCACCCATAGTTGTTGATTGGAGTAGAGATGTAAGTGTTTTGCTTGCCTAGGTGCTAAGGCTGCCAGGGGGACCCACAAGACAACCACTTTAGCGGAATATTAATTTATTTAACTATTTCCTAAAGTTAAACTTAAGAAAAATTTTAAAATCCTAAGTTAACTTATGGTTTAATCTTAGCCAGTGACACATGAATCTTTGATCACTCGCGATTAATCACGAGTCAAACTCTCCTCTTCCTTCAAATGATCCAATTCAACTCTGGACAAGTCAAACTTGTGTTGACTGAGTTTGACTTATGGTCAACCTGAGTTTGACTTGCGACTCACTGATTAATTGCGATTTAGGTGATTGAGGCAATTTTCAACTGTCAACTCGGCAAGCACTGGTTTTAACTTTTAGGGATCCCGCATTTTTCATTGTGTGGTTTAGTTACGTTAAAAATTAAACGTTGGTTTGTAACTTACTTCTCACTTCTTAGGGCCGCAACTCATACATCAAGTAGGTAATAGATTTGTAGTGTAATAGAGGCATAGTGTGCAGTGTGCTCCAGTGTAGCTTCAATGTGTGCTATGTCAAAGATTTCAGTAGCAAACCATTATCGTATCATTTCAGCAGCAATCAAGAGATTTCAGTTACTACATTTTTACTGATTCGTATGTAGTATTTTATAAACTTTTAGAAGCAGATGCTTTTGGTTCTATGTAGTCACTGGTAAGGAATTAGGGCTTAGTACTTTGGATCATGTTTGGACTCATAACATATATGAGATACTTATTCATTCATGATATTTTTACATCTATTGATATTATGCATTATTTGGAGTTTAGACATGGCTTTGTTGAATATCAATGAACAATGCTTTTTTTGTTTGTTGTTAATTCAATCTGTATATATCTTTATTTATTGAATTCACCAATTTTTTCCCGATTTTTCCCCGATCCGATTAAAACTCTTCGCTCTTTTGCCTCACCAATTTATTGTCGATTTCGAGTCTGCTAACATTGATCTTAGCCCTTCATCAAGATCTAATCTCAGCTGTTGAGAGTGAAGGAGGGGCTTAGGTCGAAATTAGAAGATGAGATAGAGCGAGTGGCCAGTTAGTTGAGCACATGCAGTGTGTCAGATCAATGAAGGGAGAGACTAGGGTTTCAACATATCACAGAGCTTCAGTGACCAAGAAGGGGATCGAGTGAGGACCAAGCTGCTCTTATAACCTTGGCACATTGATCCCACTCGCACGAGTGCATAGGAAGGGAGATCTGCTCATCCTAGCATGTATGCACAGATAGGCAGATTTGTGCAACCATCTGGCAGATTGGGTGTGCAGTAGGGAGATCGATTTATCTTGGAAGCAGATTAATTGTTTTCCTATGGCGAAAGGGAAGTTTTCCCTTGATGTAAATCTATGAAGATTACCCTTTTGCTAAAGATAATAAAAGACACACAAAGTTACAGGTTTTCCTCAGAGTTGGGGTTGCTTGGGTATATCTTGTTTTCAATGTGTTTGTTTTCTGATTTATTTATTTTTGTTGTGCATTCTAAGTTAGAAAACTCAGCGTATTTGCAATTTAAGTTTCCGGAACAACTGTTGTTTGTATTTCTAGTTTTACACTTATTGCAAATCAGTTATGGGTTTCAAGGAAATCTAACAATAGAATGTCCTTCACTTCCCACCTACCTCTTGACTCGAGTTGGAATATTACTATTCCAACTTCCCTTCATTGCATGTTTGGTATCGACAACATGCTCTACATGCAGTTCTGAGTCCCACTCGATCATGTTATTAAACAACTCTCGTGCCCCTGTCATATGTCGTGTGGCTCCACTATCTAGTAGCCATGCACCAACTGGTAAGGTGCCTAAGGAAAGGTAGGAAATAAGCATGAACTCAGTTTCAAAATTCTTGGCAAACTCTTCCAGCGTTTTTGCCTACGTAGCTACAATTGATTGTGTACTCTTTCGACCCTTCTTCCTCCTTAGACATTGTGAAGCACAATGTCCTATCTTTATAATGGGAAAAACACTTGGCCTTAGAAGTCCTTCTCATTCTTTGGTTGTGAGGTTGACTCCTCACTCCTGTTGCGTGAACCTTTTCCTTTGCTTCTCATTGCTTGATTGACAAGAGCGAGATTCTCATCACCCCCACTCTTATTGATCTGTAAACTGCTATGGATAGTCCACTGGATAGTTCATCACAACAAATCTGATAAAATTGTATTTAATATATGAAATTCTGCACTATTACGGTGTTATTTCTCTTTAGATTTATAGATCTGTACATTACTGTTAATAGTGTATGCATGTGAATTAAAATTATGCAAAACATAGAGAACAGTGAAATAAAAGCTCACACACACATTTGACACAAGATATGACCTTGGAAACCCTTTTGGGACTAAAATCCAGCTGGAAGGTGAGGCCGCTTTGCTCTCTTTCTCTAAATAGAAAATGTTTGCAAGTACAAAGAAGTATGGCCTGCGGCTTATGGGTTACTATAGTGCACAAATCCTCTGTGTATGCTCTATCTTCGATCCCTCTCGACTATTTTTGCTCAACAACGGAATAAATGCACTCGAAAGAATGGAATCCCTTTTCCTCCTAGTGGCTCAGTTATAACACAACCTGATAGCCTACTAGTGGTTAGGTTTGACTACCTCAACTCTTAACTGGAGTTACAATATAGATTCTTTTATATTATTCTTCATCATAATCATGTGGATAGGCCCTTCTCCATGAATTATGGGGGCTGATGTGGCATCCTTTCGAATTAGGGCGGTGAAAATAAGAAGGTCAACTTCTAAGTGGCATAACTTTCACATACGAACTCCGATTGACGCGATTCTTGCACCGTCGAAAAGGTCTCTATGTGTAGAATAGGGAAAAAAAGTTGCGGTGCTAGAGCAACAAAGTTTTACCCCCCAAAAAAATGTCGTTTGATGCCTCAAAATGTTCCTAGAAGGTTTCAGAGCCCAGTTTGTCAAACTGGGTCCCATCAGTAAAAGTGGTCATGTGCGCTGATTCCTCCACTTTTTCCACTCTGAAAATATCGGACGACAAGCAAATAATGATCCAATCTAGAGCACTTATGTTGTTTGCCAGACAATGATTTCTCCTAGATTTCTTTTTGAGTGAATTCATTCCATAGTCTACTCCAATCATGTAGTTTCTCTTGTGTTGAAACACCTGTCGCAAAGGTAGCTCATTGTTTTGTGTAATTTTCTAACTAGAGAATTTTTACAGTATGATATCAAAACATGAACTAGCTACAACAAATAAGGCATGCACAATTTGAAATACAAACATGCAACTGAAAATCAAAATTCCATTGAGCTAGAAATAGGAAGTTGAGCCATTTTATTAAGTTTCCATTGAAAATATGAGTACAATGGGGATGGAAAGTGTGCACTTGGGCTTGCTACAACAAACAAGAAAATACCCATGTGGAAATAAGTGAGTTTCTTCTCCTAAGATGGCTTATTTTGGCTGTGTGTTTGACCCAAAAATTACTACAGCTGCTGCTGGAGGCAACCTATGATTTGGGGCCCCAAAACTCCACCAAATTTTTTGCAAAATTAGGAACAAGCTCCTTAACACTAGGCGCCAGCAAAACCCAAAAATGTTTTGAGCTAATTCCGACCTCCCAAAATTACCCAAAATTGGTGCTATGCCCTCCTTCATTGGTTTTGCGTCCGACCTGGAGAATAGTTGCTGGTTTCCCCCCGATTCCTCCCTCCAAATGGTTGGAAACTTTTTGAAATGCCTCCATAGAAATTCTAGCCAAATCTCTGCCCCCAACTAGCTTGTCCTTGCTGTAAATCTGGCCCATGAAATTCTGCCCAGAAAACTACTGCGTAGGCCCTAAAGAGGAAGAATTTGGTTCTCCCAGTGGCAATAGTTTCTAGCCTTGCAATTTACCACGAAATCTTGTCCACCCTCAAAGAATATTTCTCTAAATTCCTTGGTTGCAACTCCTGCCAAAAGCCTCTCATAAACTTGTTGTCCCAGTCACTGACAATTGTCTTGGGCAGCCCATGTAGCCTAAACACCTCTCGGAAAAATAACTCGGCCACTTGTGAGGTTGAGTACTTGGATGGAATGGTGAATAAGCGGGCGAATTTTGTCAATCTGTCTACCAACACATAGATGCAATTTCGTCCTTGTACTGCTGGCAACCCAGTGATGGAATCCATCGATATGCTCTCCCATTTCCTCTCGGGAATAAGAAGAGGCTGTAGCAACCCTGCTAGATGAGTGTGCTCTCCCTTGTTCCTCTGGCAAGTGTCGCACTCTCGAACATGCTTCAAGACATCCTCCTTAAGCCCCCACCATGTGAAATGCTCCCGAATGGCCCTGTAAGTCTTGAGGAAACCTTGGTTCCTTGCCAGTGCTGAATCATGAGCTGCGTGTAGGATCTTCGACCTCAACTATGATCCCGGTACCAAGTTGATCTGGTCCTTGTAATAAATAACGTTATCCATCACCCGGTACCTGTCATCCCCATGAGTATCATCCAAGATCTCGCATGCATGTCGATCCTTGGAGTACTCCACCAATAGATGTGCCTTCCAGTCTTGGGTGATATCCTTCAAAGAGAGTGCCGCAGGCCTCCGTGATAGTGCACCAACCACTACTTCTGCTTACGTTTGACATACTCAATCTCGAAGTCATATGCTTGGATCTTAATAACCCATTTCTGCTGCCTCTCCTGTAGGTTTTGTTGCTCCAAGAAGAATCGAAGATGGTTGTGGTCAATCTTCACCTTGAACTTGTTTCCCACTAATTACTGTCTGAACTTAGCCAATGCGTGCATTACGACGAACATCTCCTTGTCATAGATGGAGTACAACCTCTCATGTGGTTGCAACTTCCTACTCTCAAACGCTATAGGATGGTTCCCTTGTGTCATAACTGCCCCAACTCCCTCTCCAGATGCATCGCATTCTAGAACAAATGGCCGTGAGAAATCTGGTAGGGCCAAGACAGGGAAACTGCTCATCACCCTCTTGAGGTGCTCAAAGGCCTCTTGTGCAACAACTATCCACTCAAAAGCCCCTTTCTTCATCAAATCTGTGAGGAATGCTGCTAGCTGGGAAAACCCCTTCACGAATCTCTTGTAGTATGTGCAGATGCCCAAGAATCCCCTCAACTCTGTCACATTCTTGGGCGCAAGCCAATCTAAGATCTCCTTGATCTTCTCCTAGTGTACCCATACTCCATCTTCGCCGATCACGTGTCTAAGGTATAGCATCTTTGTCAGTCCACACTCACACTTGGACATTTTCGCATACAACTGCTGCTCCAGTATGCACAATACATCCTCCAAATGTTGGAGGTGCTCCTCCCATGTCCTGCTATAGATCAAGATGTCATTGAAGAAAACAAGGACATATTGCCGTAACTTCTTGCAGGACACAAATGTTTCATGCAAGATTGGAATGTGGTTGGTGCATTGGTCAGCCCAAAGGGAATCACCAAGAACTCAAAGTGTCCATAGTGGTAGCGGAAAGTGGTCTTGGGGATGTCCTGCTCCTTCACCCAGATTTGGTGGTACCCCGAGCGCAAGTTGATCTTAGAGAAGTACTTGACTCCTGGAATGGGAAACCTATTCTTCAACGCCTTCTTGTTGAGGGCCCTATAGTCTATGCACATGCGAAGGGTCCCGACTCCCATCCTTCTTCACCAACATAATTGAAGAAACGAAAGGACTCTAGCTAGGCTTAATGTGCACCAACCTCAACAAATCTTGTATAGCTCTCTCAATATCATCCTGATATGCCTTGGGATGTCTGTAGGGGTGGTGATGATGACATGTACTCCCTCCTCCAACTTAATGGTGTGGTTGAATCCTCTGTCTGGTGGCTTGCCTGGTGGAATCTCTCCAAAGACTGCTTAATGCTTCTCCAAGAGAGCCAATATGTTCGGATGTGTTCGCTGCTTTGGTCTCCCTGTCTCTGAAATCCTCAACTCTACAGCCCAAGCTATGTCACCATGCCTAAAGTCAATATCCATCCTATGTGTTGATACTGTCTTGGGTGAATATGAGTGCATGCCTCTCAACACTACCAGCTTCCTGTCTGGGCCCATGAACTCCATCTCCGATTTCTTCCAATTTGTAGTGACACGTCCCAAGGAATACAACCACTGAACTCCCATCACTACATTGGTGTCTGGAACGTCCACCACAAAGAAGTGATCAGTCATCGAGTAGATCTATGGTCACCATTGTGCTAGGAACTGTTGATTTGGGGTAGCATCGGATGTGCTCTAAGCCTCAAATTTTGCAAGGAGGCTTGGGAGCATCTATTCCAAAGAACCCAGAGAGTGTTTTGGGAAATTCCACCCATAAACGATTTTATTAAAATAATTAATATTTTTAATGGATTTCCTAAGTCTAAACTTAGGAAAATTAAAATATTAATGGGTATTAATCTAATTGTGGGTGTAACTTCTAGAAAAAGACGGAGATCAAGTCAAAACAATTTGAGCCTTTAAGTAGGAGTTAATCTCGGCCGTTGGTTGTCCAACATGAAGATATAAGAAGGGGATTGAGGGTCATTTGGAAAACACACCAAGAGAGATCAAGAAATCGATTTTCTGAAGTGAGAAGTTCTTAGGAGGAAAATTCGATTGAGGAGATTTCTTGCTGTTGAGGGGTAGGGATAGCTTCTGGAGAGAGAGAGATTTTCTCAGCCGAAGAATCATCAATAGAGAGAGGCAGAGAGTGATCCAGTAGCCTAGACACAGAGGTTGACGCAGGGCCACGTAGAGGCAGCGCAAAGGGTGAGAGAGAGTCTGAGATTTTGTTGAGGAGAGTCAATTTTAGAACCCAAGAGGCTGGGTGTGAGACCAAGAGGCTGAGAGTAGAGACTCCGGGCAACAAATCAATCAGCAGACTGAGTGACGCAGAGCCTGCATGGGGATTGCACAGAGTAGTGTAGGGCCTGCCAGAGGCCATTCATTCAGTGTGCGGATCAATTGGGATTTTTTCAGTGATTGTGTGAGGTAATCTCACAAATCTTTTTGCCAGTATTTCTCTCTGTAACTGAATAACCTTGTGAGGTATTCAGAGATGTATTCAGAATTTGCTACTGCTTAATAATAATAAACCCTCAGAGCTGCTGCACCGGTTTTCTCACATTGGGTTTTTCCGGGGACATTTGTCAAAAAATAACGGTGTCCAATGTGTTGTATTTTCTTTCTTGTTCAATATCTTGTTTCTGCTTATAATTTAATTAAGTTAAGGCTGCAGTAGTATTTACTTCGATATTTGCCATAGCACAAAGTAAATAACTTGTATGAATTAACAAGTAGGAGAAGTAACATCAGTTTGCTGCAATAGGGGTTCTTGTTGAAGGAATTTTCACATTGTATCAGAGCTGCAGGTGAAGCAAGAAGAGCAGAGCCGTAGATCCAGTGCTGAGCAGAAGAAGGGAGTCTGAAAACGCTGTAGGAGGCAGCCGTTCGAAACCCCCAGAGGGCTGACGCAGTTCCAAGCTAGGAGGGCAGATTTTTGAGGCAGTCTCTCTCCAAGTGAGTTGACGGAGAGAAGGAATTCCAGTTCGAATTTTTGCAGGTGTAGAGGGAGCAGCGCTGAAGCCTCAACGTGAGAGAGCTGGTGGGACGTAGACTTTAAACAGGCCGTTTTCTTGGCTGAATAACGTCAGAAGAGAGAAGAGAAGCACCTTGAGGGAACTTTTCCTCAGCAGACTTCCCGCTGAGAAGTCTATTTTCTCATTGGCTGAGCAACAACAATGAGAAGAAGAGGGGGTTTTCGACATTTTTTGGCAGATATGGCAACCAGTGGCTTGAGGGATCAGGACAGGTTGGACGAAGCATCCAACTACGTCATCTGGAAGGCTAGAATGTCTTTCCTTCTAGATGAGCATGCCCTCAAGACATATGTCGACAATGTGGTGGTTGAACCTATGGATGCAGATCCGTTGAAGAAGTAGAAGGCTGAGATGGTGAAGGCCAAGAAGATGATCCTGGATGGAGTCAAGGATCACGTGGTGTGTCACGTTGCTAATAGAGGGATTGCTAAGGAGATGTGGGATGCTTTGGCCACGTTATATCAGGGATCTTCCGAGCAGCGGAAGATGTACTTAGAGCAGAAGCTGAGATCTGCTCAGATGCAGAAGGGAGAGCGTGTGGATCCATTCCTCACGAAGCTGAAGGAAACCCGAGATGAGTTGTCTGCTGCGGGGCATACACCTCAGGATTCAGAGTTGGTTAGACTGGCCCTCAATTCTGTCTCATATGAGTGGCAAGTCTTTGTCTAGAGTATCTTGGGCAGAGAAACATTGCCTAGTTGGGATGAGACGTGGGTAGCTCTAAAACAAGAGGAGCTAAGGAGATACCTGGTCAAGGTCAAACTTGACGGAAGCAACAACAGTAATGGGTCGAAGCACAAGGAGGAGGAGGAGAATGCAACCCTCACATCAAAGGGATAACAGGGGCAACAGAGACGAAAGAAGGACGTCTCCAAGGTGAAGTGTTTCAGATGTGGCGCGATGGGCCACTATGCATCCCAGTATCCTCTGAAGAAAAAGGGCAAGGATGAGAAGCACGATCCTAAGGTTGCAGCCGCTAAGCTCTAAGAGGAGAAGTTCGCCATGACAGTCGGGATACCTCCAGGAGGGAGGTGGGTTGATTTGGAGCTGTAGTTCGAAAGAGCTACAGATGGGTAGGATCCTTGAGGAGTCCACCTCTTGGATCAATACTTTGCTACAGGAGCCCAGTTTTGTGGTAGCAGGATGGACTAGTGTCGGATGGTGTCGAGGAGTGTCGGGGAGATAGTTGCAGTGGCTAGGAGCGCCAGAGACTGAACAACACAAAGCAGATTTGGTAGCAGTGCAGATGGCACAAAGCAAAGGTTAGCAACAACGTAGTAGATTCAGAGGGTCAGCATAGAGACTAGCAGCAGTTAGTTCCAACATGCACGTGGTACGATACTGAACACAGTTAGTTCAGTAGTTTTGGATGTTTTTTTAGTTGTTTCTCTCAACAACTGAGTTGTTGTACAGATGCAGTGTTAGCAGTGGCAGTGCTAGTAGCATAGCAGATGCAACATTTGAGAGGGAGCTGAGTACAAATGTAGCATTGGCAGTGGCAGTGTCAAAGGCAACAATACAGTTGCAGCAATAGTGCAATAGTTGGTGGACAACATGTCAGACATCAACAACGCATAGGACGATGCTTCAGAGTCAAAGCAATATGCAACAACGTATATTGCTAGAGCACATTCCTCTCTTAGAGGGAGTGTTGATTTGGGGTAGCATCGGATGTGCTCTAAGCCTCAAATTTTGTAGGGAGGCTTGGACACATGTATTCCAAAGAACCCAGAAAGCGTTTTGGGAAATTCCACCTAGAAATGATTTTATTAAAATAATTAATATTTTTAATGGAGTTCTTAAGTCTAAACTTTAGGAAAACTAAAATATTAATGGGTATTAATCTAATTGTGGTGTAACTTCTAGAAAAAGACGGAGATCAAGTCAAAACAATCTAAGCCTTTAATTAGGAGTTAATCTAGGTTGTTGGTTGTCCAACAGGAAGATATAGGAAGGGGCTTGAGGGTCATTTGGAAAACACACCAAGAGAGATCAAGAAATTGATTTTCTGAAGTGAGAAGTTCTCAGGAGGAAAATTCGATTGAGGAGATTTCTTGCAGTTGAGGGGCAGGGATAGCTTCCAGGGAGAGATTTTCTCAGCCGGAGAATCATCAGCAGAGAGAGGCAAAGACTCATCCAGTAGCCCAGACGCAGAGGCTGACGTAGGGCCACGTAGAGGCAACGTAGAGGGTGAGAGAGAGTCTGAGATTTTCCTGAGGAGAGTCAGTTTCAGAAGCCGGGAGCCAGGTATGAGATTGGGAGGTTGAAAGCAAACTTCAAGCAGCAAATCGATCAACTGATTGAGTGACGCAGAGCCTAGAGAGGTTGACATAGAGCCTGCGTGAGGACTGCGTAGAGCAGCGTAGGGCCTGCCAGAGGCCATTCATTCAGTATCCAGATCAGCCAGAATTTTCTCAGTGATTGTGTGAGGTAATTTCACAAATATTTCTGCCAGTTTTTTTCTCTATAACTGAATAACCCTGTGAGGCATTCAAAGATGTATTCAGAATTTGCTACTGCTTAATAATAATAAATCCTCAGAGCTGCTACACCGGTTTTTCTGCATTGGGTTTTTTTGGGGACATTTGTCCAAAAAAAACGATGTCTAGTGTGTTGTATTTTCTTTCTTGTTTAGTATCTTGTTTGCGCTTATAATTTAATTAAGTGAAGGCTGCAGTAGTATTTACTTCGATATTTGCCTTAGCACACAGTAAATAACTTGTATGGATTAACAAGTAGGAGAAGTAACATCAGTTTGCTGCAGTAGGGGTTCCTGTTGAAGGAATTTTCACAGGAACATATCTTGTACACTACATGGGCTTATCCCCTGGCACCAACACCGGAAATCCCTCAAATGTCTCCATCATAATGCCTTGCCTCTCAACCAACTATGCATCAATAAAATTGTGGGTAGCTCCATTGTCCACCAGCATTGACACTTTGTCCCTGTATTGTGCCTCTGATTTGAAGAGTCAGATACTTTGGAACTCCCCAAAGTGAAGCAAGACCCCTCCAGTTGGTAAGAATGCTCCTTCCCCAGGTGGGGGTGGTGGGCCACCTCCTCCAGTGCCCCGAGGCCCACAATCTCTTGTGTTTGGGTCCTGTTCCGTCTCCTCCTCCTCTGGCTCACTGTTTGAGAGTATCTCAATGTAGTCGGCCTTGCCCTTGGTACATCGATGCCGTGGTGTGCATGGCTCCTGACAAGTGAAGGCACAACTTCCTCCTCCTGAGGTCCTTCTCGGTCTCATTGTCCAACTGTCCTTTCTCGATCCACTCCTATTGAGGCCGGATGTCTTTCCCCTTCTGCAGGAAAGTGGGTCTAGTAGGTGCTACAACTCTTGTCTTTGGAACAACGTCTAGCATGTCCCTTGCCTGACTAATGGCATCCTGTAATGAAACTAGCCTGTATGCACGTACCCATCCTCTCAAGGGCTCAACCAACCCCTCTATGAACAACATGATCAGTCTCACCTCTGAAATATCTGAGACCATCACCGCAAGCATCTAAAACTCCGCTATGTAGGCCTTTGTGCTACCTGTCTGCTTCAGGTTAGCTAACTCCCTGAAGTGCAGCTCCGGATCTTTCCGGTCAAACCTCTCCACCAGCCTGCGAGTAAACTTTGTATAAGAAGTGATGGAGGCATGCCCGAGTGTGATCAACCCATGGTACCACCACTCTTGTGCATCCCCCTCCAAATGTAGTGTGGCAAACTTGATGGCATCCGTCTCCCTCATTGGGTTCAATTTGAGGTATGTATCTAGCTTCTGAACCCAAGTCCTCGTTGAACTCCCGGCTGACCAATCATAGCTAGGTAAGGTCTGTAAAATTTCCGCGAAATTATGATTTGTTGATAAGAACAATATGAAAAACACTTTCGTTTCTTACAAACATAGAATTTCTCTACTAAATTTGCAGCGGAATTAAGAGCAAAAATAAAAGCACAATCACACAATTGAACAACACAATTTTTACAGGGAACCCAATTGGGAAACCCTTTGCTTGATTATTGAGAATTTGTTGAAGAAAATTGAGCATTAGATCTATTACAATACAACTGTTTCAATCTGAAAACAACCTTGTTTTCCCTGCTTAATCTAAGCTTGAAACCTATGCAAGAATTCTGATCTCTGCTTCCTTACCCAAGGAATTCGTCCTACTCCAATTCCAACAAGCCTTTCCTAGGCTTGTTCACCTTCTCTCACAAGCTCCACGCACAACCTTGTGCTTCCTATTGTTTGGTCTCACCAACTCGTGCTCACCAAAACAATGATTAAACTTGTCTCTTCATTCCTTCTTTTAAAGGCAATTTGAATGGTTAAAATTAGTGATTTTCTAATTAAGGAATTGAATTGGAGCTTTTCTAGTTAACAAAAGTCAACAGAACTAGTTCACTGGATCCTCCTAAAATTTATGAGGCTAACTCCACTTAAGCTTTTAGTTCCCAATTTAACTTACACTAGAAAATCAAGAACTTGACTTCCAATTTCAACACATCAGTTAACTGCCTCATGCACTCCTAATTTTTAGGGAAACTCCTAAATTTTAGGAACTCGACCATGCACAAAAAGGAACTCGACTTTGACTCCTTGAATTAAGGCACAGATCAAGGAATCACTTTTCTCACTAATTTCAACACTCCCCCTTAGCGAGGAAGATGTTCCTGGAAGAACCTCATCCACCCGGCTCTGTCTCCAACACCACCAAGTTCTTCTCTACTGCAGCTGCTCCCTCTAAACTGGAAGGCTTCCTTGCTTTCTTCTGCGGAACCTGCTTTGAAGACCTGTCCTTTCTCACCATACTTTGCGAGTCCATAATCTGCGACTATTAATGATCACAACTCCTTTTGTGTCACTGAACTTTGGTTCGCTAATCTACTCACTAGCAGCCTTCTAGTTCAATTAAGAAGTCTGCACATAGGGTATTCTGGATCTGCTCTGAACTAGTGCTCCATCAATCTGCCTCCTAGCAGTTCTTGGCTCCTTTCATGCATACTGTACTTGAGGCCTTCAAGCTGCTGCATACTACATATGAAAGTCACTGTTCATAACTACGTTTGTGAACAGCGCTCAACTTTCTAGATTGCCCTATCTCTGTGACATATCAATTGCTACTGTCACTCTTCTTAGGGCTTTCAGATGTGCCCACATACAGTCACTCCTTGACTGATCTACGACTTCTGCAACGAGCCCTCTTATCTCTGATTTGTCAAACACCACACCAATGAACTAGGGTAGCAAAACCAACCCACTTGATTGCTCCAAAAGTCAATCCCGAGGGTATCAAAATACAACCCACTTGTTGTGACAAGTCTGCCACTTGTCCACAACACTTAGGGCAACTAGACAACCACTAACAAGCATCCAACACACTGTACATAGGCTGCTACAGAACTGCTGTTCAATACTCTGAACAACCCTCATCACCTAACATTCAATCAACATAAAACTTGGAAGCAAAATCACTTACCTGAGATCAAACCTCCTTCTCCTTATGTGAGACGCACTTGTAATAACCCTTAAATCTGTTCCAACTACTCTGGTACCATGTAGTATTTCCATGAAATTCTAATCTGCTGATAAGAACAATCTAAAAAACACTTTCTTTCCTTACAAACACAAAATTTCTCTACTCAATTTGCAGCGGAATTAGGAACATAAATAAAAGCACAATCACACAATTGAACAATACAATCTTTACAGGGAACCCAAATGGGAAAATCCTCTGTTTGATTATTGAGAATTTATTGAAGAAAATTGAGCATTAGGTCTCTTACAATACAACTATTTCAATCGGAAAACAACCTTGTTTTCCTTGCTTAATCTAAGCTTGAAACATATGCAAGAATTCTGATCTCTGGTTACTTACGCAAGGAATTCGTCCTTCTCCAATTCCAACAAGCCTTTCCTAGGCTTGTTCACCTTCTCTCACAAGCTCCACGCACAACCTTGTGCTTCCTATTGTTTGGTATTGTTGGAATTTCTAAGTCTAACTGTTAGAAACCCTTCATGTACTTTCTGATTTATTTCTGCTTACTTGTTCCGATTAATTAACAAGTTATTTACCATGTAAACACTGAAAATAAATACAAGTACATGCTCAACACATTACAGATCATCAACTGAAGGAAACAAAACAAGCACACAAGTGACACCGTTGTTTTTTGGACCAGTGTCCCCGGAAAAACCCAATGCGGGAAAACTAGTGCAAATATTTGAGGGTTTTATTATTATGTAGTTTCTGAATACAATATGGGTGCCAAAACCGACTCACCCAACAGAGAATAATCTCGACAGTAGTACCTCTCTACTCGAAAGCAGATATTCCGGCTGAAACCCCGAATAAACATTCCGATAGCTCCCAGCGCCAATCTGCCCCACGAAAAACCCCAGTGTTAGCCTCTAGGGACTGCATCAGCCCTTTCTGGTTGCGCCAGCCCTTTCTGGCCCTGTGTCAGCCCAACATCAGCCCAATAACCCCTGCGTCAGCCTCTGGAGGCATTATGTTAGCCTCTAGAGCCTCTGTGTCACCTAGCTGGCTCTCTAGGGCACTGCGCAGCTCCTGGCTGCCTCTGCATGAGCCCTAGCTGGCTCTGCATGGCCTCTAGCTAGCTCTGTGTCCCTCTCTCCTGGCTTCTGCGCTGATTCTCTTCAGTACCCTCTTTGCCTCCTGCTTCTGTATTCACTGCCCCTCGCTGCTGATCACTGATTCTATCTCTCTTAGAAAACCCTGCTTTAGAGAATAGAATGACTGATCACTTTGGTGTGTTCTCCAAGTGATCCTCAAGCCTCCTTATACACTTTTCTCATTGACAAATCAACGACCGAGATTAAGTCTCTAATCAACGACTAAGATTAACTCTGGCTTGATCTATGACTTTTGGACCCTTCTAACATAGTTTTATATTAATACACATTAATATTTTATTTTCCCTAAGTTTAGACTTAGGGACTCCATTAAAAATATTAATTATTTTAATATCTCCCAAACTATTTAGAATTTGCACAAACCATTTTTGGGTATTGGAGATCTCATGTGCTTTAGCCTCTCCACCAATTTTCGTGGCTAGAGCACATCCGATGTTACCTCAAATCAACACTCCCTTTTAGCAAGGATTTTGCTCTAGTAATACTCCTCACCGAGCATCACCCTGATCATTTGACATCAGTCCTGTGCTGATGCTAGCACTGTTGCCCAACATCCTCTGCACCACTGCATCATGTACTGCTACCCATGGCCCTGTCATTGCTATTGCTGCATCTGTACGGCAACTCCCTTTGCATCTATGCTGCTGCCCATGGCCCTGCCATTGCCACTGCTACGTCTGCACTACAACTGCTCTCATCATGCTGCATCGTGCTGCCCATAGCACTACCACTGCTAACTGCTGCACTGCAACTCAGTTACTGAGAAGTAAGTAACTGATCTCCCAACTCTGACATCTCCGTCAGGCTAGAAACACTCCCGATGCTGAAGCTCCCTCTGTCACTGACAAGTGCTCCCTCTCTGATCTCTGCGTTGCTGCAACAACTCTGAGCATCTCACACCGTTGCATACCTTTCTGTGCTATCCTGCACTGGTGCAACACTCCTGTGCCTCTCGAACTGTTGCAGCCTACTAGCCTCACACTGTTCTGGGAATCCTGCACTGTAGCTCCCTCTGTCGCTTCATCTGCATCCGTCTCTAATGACATCCTCCAGTCCTGCTACTCTTCGGGGCTCTTGTAGCAAGGTATAATCCAAGAGGTTGGGTACCTCGAGGATCCTGCCCTTCATCGCCTGTAGTCTATCTGAATACAACGCGATGTCTCCCCGCTTCTGCTTAAGTGGCATGTGAGCACTCATGGCACAGTCATCATCGGTCTCCAATTCCTTCTCTGCCCTCGCTGGCACAACCTTGGTCTCGGAAGCCTCTTCCTTGCTCTTCTTTCTCGGGGACTGTTAAAATTGGCAACTAGGGCCAAACTCCATGTGGTTCATCTTATTAATGGCAACTGATATTTTTCTTGGATCTCTCTCATTGAGAGGTGTAGGATTGATCTAAAGATCATCCGTTTTCGATAAGTATTCATCGAGATATGAATTTATTTGTGTTATGGACAATTCATCAAGGTCGGCCAACAACTAAATAAACCCCACAAGTGCTCAACGTTTTAGTATAAAAGGAGATGACTTGAGAGGCATTTTACACACACACTTCTCCTAAGATCTCTCTCCACTCGTCTGGGTTTGGTGGTTAGAGAGATCAAGAGGGAGAAGCCCTAGACGCAACAAATCAAGGTGACCTAGACGCAGTTGAAGAGAGGAACACCTAGCCGCAATTGAAGGGGATCTAGTCATGCGCTAGCCGCAAGAAAAGAAGGTCTAATGCAGTCATATATTTGCCCTTGAAGAAAGGCTCCTATATGCTGTATAGAGGAGGCCTATTCGAGATCTTAAGAAGACCTAACTGCTGTCATATCAAGCCCTAGCCACAACAACCTAGAAGAGAATGGGAGGAGTTTAGGAGTCTGGACAACGTGGAAGAAAGGGATCCAAAGTGCATCCATTCATGAGTAATACACCTCTGACATAGCCGAATTTGCTAAGGGAGAAGGAGAAGCTTGTAGGGGACTGTTTTGGGTTAATTTATCCCTTACAAGGCCTCAAATTTCAACAGCAGGAGGCCGCAACCATGCAGGGTAGTTTTGGGTGGTGGATAAGCCTTCTCCTTGTGGTATCTTCCTCCCACAAGTGAGCCGTAGCTAGGAGGAGCTGCCACAGCTCAGCCGCAGGCCTAAAAGGCACTGTTCAGGAGGTAAAAAGACACAGGGAGGTTGCTATGTGAACAGGAGGCTGTAGGGCAACGTTTGGAGGCCTAGAAGGTGGACTTAACAATGACATAGGAGAAGATATATGTGTGGGAGAAGGCCGCACTATTTGGGAGGTCTCGAAGTCAAGAAAAGTGGGCTATAGTAGGCAGCAAGGAAGCCCTAACCAATGACCTAAGTGCAGAGAATAATCACCAGTCCTTGAAGAAGCAAAGGTATGTATCTATGTTCATTTAGGTGCTAGAGGATCAATCCTAGTGTGTGTTGGGTGTGGAGCCTGATTATCTTCTGTATTCAAAGGTATCGCCACATTAGACCCCAGTTCGAAATGTTGCCACCTGTAAAATATTCGCTGTAGGGGGAGTCCAGGGGGGGCGGTTGCAACCTTTAGGGAGCCTCCCCTGGCCAGGGGTTTCAGGGGTAGCGCTCCCGAAGCTAAGAATAGATGTAAAATTGCTTTGTAAAAGTATAGTAATTTCTAGTCAATCTGGGCCGTTCGTTAGGCGAAGATCTGACGGTAGAAGTTATGTTTAATTTAGGGTTATTTGCCCTAGAAGGCAACCCCTCACTATATATATGAGGGAATTGTATTGCGTCTATGTATATCTGTATTCTGAGTGAGAAAGAGAGAGGAGATTGAGAGTGAAGAGGGTGTTACAACGGATCTGTTTTAGGTTGTATCCCTTCAGTTTGCTGGATAATATAATAAAAGAAAGACTGACTGTTTCTCCGTGGATGTAGCCCAAACTGCGTGAACCACGTATATCTGTCTCTCTTGTTTTATGCATTTCCTGTGTTTATATTTCTGCAATATATTATATGTTCGATTGCTCTGTAATATATAATTTTCTAACAACTGGTATCAGAGTCGAAGGTCTGTTTGGCTGATAAAATCGTAGGAGAGAAGGGTTCCTGGTTCGAGTGGGAGCAATGGCAGAAGATGGTAGGTTTAGGGTCGAAAAATTCAACAGCGAAAACTACTAGCTGTGGAAGATGCAGATGAAAGATTATCTGTATCAGAGAGATCTGTACCTACCATTGAGGGGAAAGACAAAGAAGTCGACGAGTATGACAGACACAGAATGGGATATTCTCGACAGAAAGGCACTTGGAACAATACGGCTGTGCCTAGCGGCGTCAGTAGAGTTTAATATTTCAAAGGAAACGACAACAGAGGGTTTAATGTCAGCATTGACCAAACTATATGAAAAGCCCTCGACCTCAAATAAGGCATTTCTTATGAAGTGTTTATTTAATATGAAGATGTCAGAAGGTGGATCTATTGCTGATCATTTAAATGATTTTAATGCAGTTACAAGTCAATTAAGTTCTGTAGGGGTAAAATTTGATGATGAAGTTAGGGCTCTGTTATTTCTGTGCTCATCGCCAGAAAGTTGGAATGGTTTAGTTATGGCCATTAGTAACTCTGTCTCTGGATCTAGTACTTTAAAGTTTGATGATGTTGTCGGTGCAATCCTTAGCGAGGAAATGCGACGGAAAAACTTCGGTGAGACATCAGGTAATGTTTTGACTGCAGAGACCAGGGGAAGAAAAATGGAAAGAGGAAAGAGCCCAGGATATCGCAGTAAATCAAGAAAAGGTAGATCCAAGTCAGAGTGTGCTAGAAATGTGGAAAGAAAGGACACCTGAAGAAAGATTGCAAGTCTCGAAAGGGAAAAGAAGGAGACGCGTAGCAAGAAACTAATCATGAAGCGAATGTAACAGGTGATGTGTTGCAAGATGCTTTGATTCTTTCACTAGAAAATATTATTGATGCCTGGGTGGTAGATCTAGGGGCCACATTCCATGCCACACTTGATAAGAAACATTTTCATGATTATGTTCAAGGGGATTTTGGATTGGGTGATGATAAATCCTGTAAAATCGTTGGAATGGGTATAGTTTTCATAAAATAGTAGAATGGAAATCAATGGCTATTGAAGGAGGTAAGGCATGTTCGAGATCTGAAGAAAAATCTGATTTCAACAGGGCAGTTGGGAGGTGAAGGTTGCGTAACTACTTTCATAGATAAAACCTGGATGGTCACTAAAGGATCCCTAGGAATAACGAAAGGAGAAAAGGTTGGTACATTGTACTTATGCAATAGTATTTTTAATTCTGTTAATGCTTTAACCTCTACAGGAGAAGATACGACATTGTGGCATCATAGGCTCGGGCACATGAGTGAGAAGGGGATGCAGATTCTTCACTCAAGAAATTTGTTGCCAAGTTTGAAGCATGTTGATTTGAAAATTCTGTGAAAATTGTGTTTATGGAAAACAGAAGAGAGTCAGATTCCTTAGAGTTGGGAAAGAAAAGAAGAACGAAAAATTAGAGCTTGTGCATACAGATGTATGGGGACCTGCTCAGGTATCATCTCTTGGTGGCTCTCGTTATTATGTTACTTTTATTGATGATGCAACTAGAAAAACCTGGATTTATTGTATTCAAAGTAAATATGATGTATTTGATACTTTCAAGAAATGGAAAGCTTTGGTTGAAAATGAGACAGGGAAAAGGTCGAAGTGTCTTAGATCAGATAATGGAGGTGAATATTGCAACAAAGAGTTTGATAGGTACTGTTCAGAGAATGGAATTCGCACAGAGAAGACAGTTCCAGGAACACCACAAGAAAATGGTGTGTCGAAAGGATGAACAGGACAATCATAGAGCGTGCAAGGTGCATGAGATTGCATGCAGGATTGCCTTTACAATTTTGAGCAGATGCTGTAGACACCGTTGTTTATCTAATAAATAGAGGGCCTTCAAGTTTCGTGGATGGTGGTATTCCAGAGGAGGCATGGACAGGTAAAAAGGTAAACTACTCATTTTTAAAGACTTTTGGTTGTGAAGACTTTGTCCACATTATTAAAGAAAGTAGAACAAAGCGGGAGGCAAAATCAAAGAAAGGTACCTTTATTGGATATCTTGTTAATGATTTTGGTTATCGCTTATATGATTATGAAAATCACAAAATCATTACGAGCAGAGATGTAATATTCAATGAAAATTTCTTGTATAAGAATCAGTTGCAGGAAAAGAAACAGGAAAAAGAAAACAGAGAATACACAGTGCTTGACGATATCACAGGAAAAGTGATGGTGCCTAAAAATCATAATGATCAATAGCTAGAACAACCACAATAGCAACAAGCACCTCAAACACCTGAAAGTGGTGTTAGAAGATCTACCAGGATAAGTAGACCCCTTGAACAATACTCTCCTTCATTATATTATGTATTGTTGACTGATTCTGGTGAACCAGAATGTTATAGAAGCAGTGCAAGTAGAAACCAGGAAGAAGTGGGAGGAAGCCATGAAAGAAGAGATGGACTCCTTAATGCATAACCAGACTTGGGACTTAGTCAGGTTGCTTGCAAGAAAAACTACATTGAAGAATAAATGGGTTTACAGGCTGAAGGAAGAAGATGGAGGAAAAAAAATGTACAAAGCTAGACTTGTGGTGAAGGGGTTTGCACAGAAGAAAGGTATTGATTTTGATGAAATATTTTCTCCTGTTGTTAAAATGACTTCAATCAGAACTATTTAAGTCTAGTAGCAGCTGAAGATTTGCATCTTGAGCAGTTAGATGTAAAGACAACCTTTCTCCATGGGGATTTGGAGGAAGAGATATATATGCAGCAGCCACAAGGATATGAAGTGAAAGGGAAGGAAAAACTAGTGTGCAGGTTGAAGAAGAGCTTGTATGGCTTAAAACAGGCTCCAAGGCAGTGGTATCTAAAATTTGACAAGTTTATGTCTGAACAAGGTTATACTAGATGTCACTCTGATCATTTTGTTTATTTGAAAAAGCAAAATGATGGCAGCTATATTATATTGTTATTGTATGTAGATGACATGCTTGTTGCAGGTCTAACATGCAGGAAATAAATGTTCTCAAAAGAAAATTGGCAAATTCATTTGCAATGAAGGATTTGGGAGCTGCAAAACAAATCCTTGGTATGAGAATAACTAGAGACAGGAAAAATCGTAAATTAACATTGTCTCAGAATGAGTACATACAAAAGGTGTTGAAAAGATTTAACATGCACAATGCAAAACCAGTTAGTACACCTTTTGCTAGCCATTTCAAACTTAGCAAGGAAATGTGCCCAAAGACCCAAGAAGACGTGGATTATATGTCTAAAGTTCCAAATGCATCAGCAGTTGGAAGCTTAATGTATGCAATGGTCTGCACAAGGCCTGATATTGCACATGCAGTGGGAGTTGTAAGCAGGTACATGAACAATCCAGGAAAGGAACATTGGATGGCAGTGAAATGGATTCTCAGATATTTGAAAGGTACCACAGATCAAGCATTATGCTTTGGTGGTTCAAACATTTCTCTACAGGGATATGTTGATGCAGATATGGCAGGTGACAGAGATAACAGGAGGAGCACTACAGGATATGTATTCACTGTTGGTGGAACAACTGCCAGCTGGGTTTCAAAAATCCAAAGTGTTGTTGCACTTTCAACAACAGAAGCAGAGTATGTTGCTGCTACAGAGGCTAGCAAAGAAATGATTTGGTTACAAAGATTTATGGGTGAATTGGGTAAGGAGCATGATATGGGCACGTTATACAGTGATAGCCAAAGTGCCATTCATCTTACAAAGAACTCAACATTTCATTCTAGGACTAAACACATACAGCTCAAGTACCATTTCATACGATCAGTGTTGGAAGATGGACAGTTCAAGCTGGAAAAGATACACACTAGCCAAAATCCTGCAGATATGCTAACAAAAGTTGTAACCAGGGAGAAACTGAGAACGTGCTCAGTTTCAATTGGTATTCAAGGATGACGATGAAGATGAGAAATAGTCAGGTCCAAAAGACGAGTCATTGTCCAGCAAATGAAGCAGCGATGGAGTTGCTACAATCATTCTCCAAGTGGGAGATTGTTGTGTGTGGAGCATGATTGTTCAGAGGTCTTTGTTTCAACCGGAAGTATACCCCAGGAAGTTTGTACACCCCTCCACGTGGGGGGGACTTGTCCCCCCCGCGGGGGTCCGAATCCCCCCCGGCTGGGG
Organism: Pinus taeda; assembly: GCA_000404065.3. Taxonomy (NCBI): domain Eukaryota; kingdom Viridiplantae; phylum Streptophyta; class Pinopsida; order Pinales; family Pinaceae; genus Pinus; species Pinus taeda. The sequence continues at coordinate 33,043 of APFE030771728.1, forward strand.
GGTCCGGGGGCCAGCGGTCCCCCGGCGGGGGCTCGAGGGCAGCGCCCCCGAAGCTAAAAACAGATGTGAATTTGCCTTGTAAAATTATAGTAATTTCCAGTCAATCTGGATCGTTCATTAGGCGGATGATCTGACGGTAGAACTTATGTTTAGTTTAGGGTTTTTCTCCCTAGAAGGCAACCCCTCTCTTTGTATGAGGGCATTGTATTTGAGGCTGTGATAGATGTGTATTCTAGATCTGTGAGCGGAAAACAGAGAGGTGAGACTGTGAGAGAAAACAGAGGATATTACAGAGGATTTGCTGTAGGTTGTGTCTCTTCATTTTGCTGGATAATAGAAAGGAAGGACTGGTTGTTCGGGGTGGACGTAGCCCAAACTGGGTGAACCACGTATATTTGTGTCTCTCTTGTTTTATGTGTTTCTGTGTTTATATTTCTACAATATTTTATGTGTTCCATTGCTCCGTAATATATAATTTTCAAACAAAACTACAATCCGTCCTCTTTCTACAACTTCTTATGAAATTTCAATCTGATGATCAGAGAGATAGTTATGACGATTTTCCCATGGTGACCTGTTTGGAATGTAATTTGGGGGTCTTTAAAAACCCTAACTTCCTCAGACTATATATCTAAAAATATAGCGAGACAGGATCTAAAATTCGAAGCCGAGGTTCCGACCGATTTCTTCTCAAATGTGTTTTTGTTTTAGCTTCTGAAACTTCGTAGCGAAATAGTTATAACTAAAATCCCACAATGGTCCATTTTAGCTTAAATTCTGGAGCTTGCAAAAGCCCTAATTTACGCAGATCATATCTCCGAAAATATAGCAAGACAAGCTCTGAAATTCGGACCCAAGGTTCAACGCAATTTCATCTCAAATGGGTTTTTTTTCACTTTTGAAACGTCACAAAAAAAAAAAAAAAAAATTATAGCGAAAATACCACGATGACCTGTTTGGAGCAACGAAACCCTAGAATCCAAAGCTTTGATACCAAATGTTATAAAACCAGCTCACAAAAAGATAGAAAAGATAGATCAACGCCTTATAAATAAGCCTCTTCGAGGGGGAAACCTCCTTTACATTACACAAATGAGTAGTTCTTAAATGATACAAATGACAAGACCTCCTTTCTATATATAGGAGTCTAAGGGGTCATAATATAATCAGATCCGACATAAAAATAATAATGTAAGGGCACAATAATAACAATAGTGGGCTTCTATGGGGCACAATAATAACAATATGGGGACTACATGGGCACAACAATATAATAAGGGGGTTGTACTAATAACAATAAGGGGTTACACTAGTAGTATAGGGACCTAACACAAATTCTTTGTCATTCTTCCGCTCCTTGACTCTTCGGACAAACTGAATCACAACCACCAAGGTGATCCTCTGCATGAAATATGCATCTACCGTGGACTTCCATCTAGTCCATCACTGTAATCATCAGTTTTATGGCTTCTTTAATAAGCCTAATATTGTGATGATTCTCTACATGAATCCTGTAACTACCATGAGATTCCTCCTAGGCCATCACTACCAACTTCTGTTGCAACAAGCATCCGAGATTGTCTATTTGACATCAATGCCAACACTCTTGCCAACAGTTAGGCAATGCCAACTGCCCAACTCATCTCCTCATCATGACTATTGACATCAATTCCAACACACTTGTAGATGCCTTCACTAGGCCATTGGCTATCCAAACAATGCCAATTGTCCAACACTCTCTCAATAAGTCGGGATCCCTCTTCCACCCATTGAAAATAATAAGTGCCAATGCACAGTTCTATTAAAATAAATAAATAAAGGGTGAAAGAAGAGAAAGGCTTCCTGTGTAGGGAGGTGAAGCAAGCAACTTTGCCAGAGTATTATCTAGGATCACTGGTAGTGAAGCAACGTTTGTGCTCCTGAAGTGACTCTGTCAGGGTACTTTCTAGGCTACACACATTACCCTTTCCTGTATTGAGACAATTGTGATATGGTGTATATTTTGTGTGTGTTTTTACTAAGTAGAGAAAAGTGAGATGTTATATATAAAACCAGGTCGATAAGGGGAAATCAAGGCAATTAATACTTCCTAAAGGTCTAAACCTTAAACGAAAGTTCTTCTTAGATAGAGAAGCTGAAGTTCGCCCAATGTGTCGCCAAGTGTTGTCATTTCTACAACACCCTCCAAAATTTCGCTACATTTGAATTTTGGAGCCTTCTATCATTGTCAAATCTAGAGTCGCTTTGATCACCAAATGTTGTTCCATGTTATTTTATGTGTTTCAAGTGTCTTTGAATGGTATCAAGTGTAGTCACATTGATCAAAACATATTTTGGTGCATTTCGTGGCCATGACATATTTGTCATCGTAAAACAACACTTTTGGGCCACAATCACATATACTACACTTGTTGCACTTAGGGAATGTGTATAAAGTGGTGTTTTGACATATATTCATCATTGCTTAAGTTTGTCTAAGTTTTCTTGATGATTGGGTATGTGTCGTGCTTGGTTCTATGTCTAAAATCATCCTCTTCGCCCCTTGCCTCATATTAGAGACTTAGACAAATCTTTAGTTTCAAAGCAAATTCATTAAGGGCAAAAGCGCATGAGTGCACTCCGAAGCCTTGATGGGGAATCCTTCATTGTTTGGAAGTGCGCCATGTGCCCTCCAAGGGTGAAAGGTGCACTCCTTAACCCTCTTCCCCCTTCCTTATTTTGAACTGCGCCCTCCTGGGCCTCCTAAGCACACCTTAAAGGACTAAAGCCTTCACCCTTCGGCCTTTAGGAGTGTGCCATGTGCCCTCTATCTCTCCCTTGAGCACACAACACACTTGAGAAGCTCAAAGTCTTCCCCTTCATCCTTTGGACTTGTGTCATTCGCCTTGACTTGACTATCCCTTCCTTTCAAGCGCATGAGCACATACCAAAGCCTTGAAGCCTTTCCTCTTCAACCCTTCAGCCTTTCAAAGTGCGCCCGTGCACACGAAGCCCTTTTTGTCCCTCTTTAGTGCACCCAAAAGGAATGAAAAAAAAAATCATGAAACATGGTAGAATAAGATATTTTCAGGGTGATCGTTGCTTGTCATGGGTGATTTACAAATACAAGTATTCCAAAAACATTGTGACAAGCACACATGAGGAACATCGAGCAAGGAAAACAAAAAAAGGAAGCTCAGAAAGAATGAATAGCACACTTGAACCTTGATGATCAAAGCATCCTGAAGACTCTATTTGATCAGAGACACTTTGGAGGGTAAAGGACATCAACGATTGAAGTTTCATGAAGAATAAAGATACAGTTGGAAGCCATGTCAGCACTGGAGAAACTATAAGTCATCAGTCACTATTAGTCCCAGTCATCAAAGATAGTGACATTCAAGTCTCATAGTAAGATGATGTGGAAGTCATGATGTACTTGTAATCATTCTAAAAACAAATAAGTGGAAGTCCAATAGTCATGTGTGAAATAAAGAGTCATGGAAGTCCAAACGATATGTAATACCAAAAGTCACATGTAATTCCAAAAATTGTAGAAGTCCAATGATAACTAGAAGTTAGAAAGTGAAAAGTCATGAGGATTTGAAAGTTCATTCCTCAAGTTATAAATAAATCCTCATTGCTCATATAAAGGAATTTTAACCTTGCCTTCTCCCACAAGGCATTAGAGAGATAGAGTTAGTACTTTTGGGGAGTAAGCAATGGCTCTAATGCTCTACTATTGGAGGTAGTGTTGCTCATTGTATTTATATATCTTAGGACTTTTGCTTAACATTGAAGCTTTCCAAGCCAACACGTTTTCACACATGGATTGTGAATGTTTCTAAGACTATTCTTTGAATATTTATGGTTCATGTTTGATGTCATTAGTACTAAAGTAATTGAACTATTTTGGTGCTTCTTGTTGGAAATGTGTTGTTATGTTTATAATGATCATCGCATCCTTGAGAACTATTTCGCTTAATGTTAGATGAACCTTCCTCTTTCAAGTGTGTCTCCATTAGGGTAGTACTATTACTTCTCTATTCATTTTCCCCTCTGTAGTAAGACAACCTTGATACATCTATAATCGAACATCCACAAGGCACATTAGCTTTCTCATTCAAAAGGACATTTGCACTTCTCTCTCATGCTGATAGCTAAAGCCAAGGCATATCTTTAAGTAAATGACAGTCGGGTCGTGTTCCTAATGGGAATGATACACCAAATGGTGTAAGATCTAATTGGTACCTTATATTGGGGATATCCCCTATATGTTGTCAATTTCTAGCACCATCAACAAGTTTCTTGTGCAAAGGAGAAACCTGAAATGAAGGATAATGATTGAAGGCTAGTTGGTGCATGAATTGATGAAGGAACTCTTGAAATTAAATGAGTTTCAAGAGGAAGTATGCAGACCCATGTTGCTTGAGAAGCAACCACAAGAAAAAGGACACGAATTTTATGGAGGGACTACGCACTGTAGGCCAAGAAGGACGCAACAGTAATGGCGGTCGAGGGAGAGGTGGAAGAAAAAGAGACACATTGAGAGGAGAAAAGAAGAGATAGAGACAGATGAAGAGTGGCAACAAGAAAAGGATTCAACACGAGCTTCCAGTAGACAACTTTGAAGAGAAGAGAAGAGAAGGGAGTTGGCTCTCGATCCCTAAAGGTTGCGGGTTAAGTTTCTAGTCTTTGGAGCCCTATAACAGCTTGGGATCCTTGGAGGTTATGGGTTGATATAGGACCCCTTGAGCCCTATGAAAACTTCGGTCCTTGGAGGCTATGGGTTGAGACAAAGTTCTTTGGAGCCCTATAATAGCTTGGGTCATTGGAGGCTGTGGGTTGAGATGGAATCTCTATAGCACTATAACAACTTGGGTCCCCTGGAGGCTATGGATTGAGATAGCAAACTCTAGAGCGCTGTAACAACTTGGGAACAAACCATCCTGGAGTAGTAGCAGAGGAAGAGCGAAATGAAGAATTGTGGTTACTGCCCAGATTTCACAGTGGATTGTGGACTCCCTAGAAGGGAGTGAATCATAGTGTGTGCACTTGGGGGTGAGATTGGGCACCTCTAGACTCCCGGTGTTGACCAAGAAAGTAGATATCAGTTGGTGGGATTGAGGACGGAAGTCCTCTGGAGTCCTTAAATAAGTGGTAGTGGATGTGCTAGTCCTAAAAGTAAGCAATTCCCCCCCATACTCTGGCATTTGGCTGGGGGTGATGGCTACAAGTAAGTGTGGCTACAATTGTCTATGGTTGGGTGGAAAGTCCTTGTCTTAGGTTCAGTTTCCATACACATTCAAATATAAGTATCTTTCTATGTTGTTTTGTCTTCTAATGAATCATGTCACTGTGTTGTAGATAATGGTTTTGGATTTATGGATTCCATTATGTTGATTATACTTGCATATGTGGTACATCCCTGTGGGGATATGGTAATGTGATATGTATATATATATGATGAATATATGGATGCATGTGTGTAAATATTTCTAATTGTATACACAAAATATCCGATGTATAAGAAGCATAATGGACTGCATGATAATAAAAGACTAAGCCATAATGCTACGATGTGCATGGAACTACACATATGTTTAATAGTGCAGAAGTAGCACATAAACAACTTATTAAGACCCCTGAGATTGATGCTCTGAATTTTCTGACCCCTGAGTTGATTTTTCTTGTGATTCTTCATCAGAATTTTCCTTAGAACTTCCCTCCAGTCTCATGCTAGGAATTGGTTCTCTTATTTGTTCAATTTGTAACAGGTCCAATGGGACCTTCAACAATATTTTATTTATGTACATATGAAAAAGCGTTGATGTCATTTGGGCTTAATTTTAGCGATGCTAAATGTAAGACCTGTGTAAATGATTCAGTTTCTTGAAAGAGGTCATCAAACGGATCCTCCTCATGAATAAACTTCTTGATTTTGACCATGGCACTGAAGTCTTTTGCAACATTGTTTGGGTCATATTGTCGACCTAGAGTTGTGGCTAGTTTTAGAGATGTAATATTCTCTATTTCTTTTGTCGACCAAAGTCATGCAATGTGAAAGCGCCACATTGCAACGGAAAGGTTGGCCAAATGGACTTTTTCATTTCATTTAGGGCTTTAGTTAAACCATCCCCTGCTGTCTGATAAGCAATCTCTCTTGCCAATAGTTTTTCTGGAACATAATAGGAAGGACATGTGGAGCTACAATTCTCCCAAAAACTCTAATATAAGTAAATGTTTCTTCACCAAACCATATTGTGACTGGAAAGCCTACGGGTTGTTTTATCAAAAATGGTTTTATAAATGGGTAACATAATACCATGGAAAATTCTGTAAAAATGGGGATTGAACTGGGACTCCCACAAAAATTTATGATACACATGGATGGGGATAGGGTTATGTATAGTCCACTTCCAACCCATGTTTGGAAATCGTGAGAAAAATCATATGGCGTCCATTACATACGCGCTCATGTAAAAGGGGGGAATAGTTCGTCAGGAGATAATTCTCTTTTGCCTCTATTCCCTAATAACCATAGCTAAATTATCTGACAAAATATGACTCCAATTCATAATCATTGCGTTAACAACTACATCAATCAATGGAACCCACTCTATAGAAAATTTGGTACTATCAGCCTTCCCAAATAATTTACACATCATTGCAGTTGTGAAATTATGTGGAACCGAGAGGGATGAAATTGGGTACATACCAGATTTCTCCTGTTTGAATATGCCGGAGCCCGACTTCCAGTTCTGCATAATGTCCATTGGTTCCTCGTTTTCTTTGGAAAAATGTTCAAGAAAATCTTTATCATAGAGCTTTTGTGGCTCTGGTAGATGGTACATCTGGCACAAGTTGTCTGGCATGAAAGATCCCATAACTTCATGTTTTGAATTTCTGAAAGTCCTATCTAAAATATTCACATGATCAATTATCCATTTCACCATATCTGTGTATGGTAATATCTTGGTCCTTGCAACTATTCTGTGTAGAAATGAACATGTTGCCTCAAAGTAGGAAGCCTCAGATGATTCTTCGGCATCAGTTGTAGCCTTAGTTTCCAGTGGTCTCAGTTTTTCTCCCTCCAGTAGGTTATACATGGCTTCCCACGATGTGGTCCCTCCGTCTTTGTTGCAAGTGGTGTCAGAGAAGAGTGGGGGCATGTCTGATTTCTCAGACATAGTAGCTTTTCCTTTCTTCACCATCTTTTCAAGCGTTGTTTCCTTCAGAGGTTCCCTGAAATTGAGAAATGGAGGTTATTGGATAAACACATAGAGAAAAAATGACAGTGAAAATGCAATGACACAGCTGATTCTGAAATATGACAACGAAGAAGCTTTTATTTGAAAATACGGATGAAAGATATCAAATCTCGTCAAGCTATTTTAAACATAAATTCCATTCAAACTCATTAACTATGCACTAAGGTCTTTTCGTTATTTCTTTTATGACTCATTTAAACCATCGCATCACAAATTTGTAAGTGATACTTCAAGTTGATGCATTAAAGGGTGTGATGTTGATGATGCGATTACGATTAATAGTAATTATCACAATATCGCAAATCGCAATATCACAATATCGGTTATGTATCACTTTGAAGTCATTTAGTATTTTGCGATATGCAATGCAAGCGACATACCTTTTAACCTTTTGAGCACATTTTGCTTAAATGAATAATTGTTCCATAAAGTAGTTGTTTACTATATGTCAAACCTGATCTAAGTTATAATAGTTTTCATAATTCCATCAGGTTCGGATGACATTGCATTTCACAACTTTTTCATGGTTCACATGTTTGGCATTTGTGTAAAAGCAGCGATGCGATGAGTATTTGACTTATCATATTGCAATAACACAAATCACACATCCTTAAGGTTTTGTTTGTCTTGCGCTTTTATGAATGTCGTTATGCGATTGCGATAAGAAAAGCTTTAAGCCTTAGTTTTAATGAAAAGTTCAATGATACCATAAGTCTACTATGGTGGTCCCTTTTATCGCAATTCGCAGATTCCGGCTATCAATTAACCTTTGTTATCTAAGGTCCAACGATTTGCGATAAAGCGAGAATGCTTAGTCACAAAGGGATTTCGGCTTGATATCTTAAGTTTATTCAAAATTTTATTTCTAATAGTTCAAAAAGGGAAGCTCTCATTTGCTAAGTTTTTGACTATTTTTATAGGGTCCCCATTTATTAATCGAATATTAACTATTAAATAAATAAATGGGGGGGTTGTTGAACAACACAACATGTTAACAAAGAACTCCAAGTTGGAGAACACATTTATTTGAGAATCAAGCCCAAGAAGAATTCCCTAAGGATGGGGGCGTGTGCCAAGTTGGCACCATTGTATTGTGGGCCATTTTAATTCTTTGAAAGGATAAGACCAATAGCATATAGACTAGCTTTACCTCCATCAGTTAGAATTCATGATGTTTTCCATGTTTCTTTACTTAAAAAATATGTACATGATTCTAATCATGTAATTGATTGGTCTATGCTACAGGTGGAACCAGAAGGAGAGTTCCAACTAGAGTCAATGTGCATTCTGGACTAGAGGAGTCTCATGCTCCAAAACCGAGCAATAGAGCAAGTCAAAGTATAGTGGAAGCACTTTGGGCTAGAGGAGGTCACGTGAGAAACAATTGATACCATGAAAATCATTTATCCCTTCTTGTTTGATGGTTAAATCATGTATAATTGTAAATATTGTATAGAGTTGTGTATATAAATCTCTGTAAAACAATGTGTTTCATTTTGTTGTTATGTCACATATGGGAAATTGAACACTGAGGGCGACGTTCCCTCAAGGGGGAGGGGATTGTGACAACCCCACCCAAAGTCCTCGTATAAACTGCATTGTAAATGTATTGTTGATATTTTGCAATATTTGAAATAAAAAAAAAGGGATTGAGTCAAGAGAAATTAATTCCAAAGCTGGGTAGTAGGTCACTTACTTGGGACGTTATCGTTTCTTGTGCAAAGGAGAAATTTGAAATGCAGGACAACCATTAAAGGTTGGCTAGTGCATGAATTGATGAAGGAGCTCTTGAAATTAAATGAGTTGCAGGAGGAAGTATGCAGGCCTGTGTTGCTTGAGAAGCAACCATAAGAAAATGGCAAGAATTTTATGGAGGGACTACGCACTACAAACTAGGAAGGACACAACAGTAATGGTGGTCGAGGGAGAGGTGGAAGAAAAAGAGACACATGGAGAGGAGAGAAGAAGAGATAGAGATAGATGAATAGTGGTAACAAGAAGAGGATCCATCATGAGCTTCCAACAAGCAACGTTGAAAAGAAGAGAAGAGAAGGGGATTGGCTCTCGATCCCTATGGGCTGCGGGTTGAGATGCTAGTCTCTAGAGCCCTATAACAACATGGGGTCCTTGGAGGCTTGTTACAAGTCTATTTGGGTACATCACTCCCGACATCTAGATCAATACTATTAGGGCTCATCAAACCCTAATTCAGTTGCTACATGCCCTAGATAATGTAACAACCCCAAAATTAAAACATGCAACTAATTAGATCAATTATGTGATTTACAACCAACACACCTTTCTTCAACTAATTAGCATAGATTTTTTATGAAATATGAGCAAAAGAAACTTCCCTGTAGTGATGATATTCCTTACTTGTAACGTTATTTGAATCCTATTAACTGCAACAAAGTTTTAGGGATGACTCTCCAACCAACCATAGGCTTAGCTACATATAATCTTTCTACAACTAGCCACCCCCGAGCCCTTAATTAACGTACTACTGTCAGGGAATCCTTTGTCTCACAAAAGCAGCGATGCGATGAGTATTTGACTTATCATATTGCAATAACACAAATCACACATCCTTAAGGTTTTGTTTGTCTTGCGCTTTTATGAATGTCGTTATGCGATTGCGATAAGAAAAGCTTTAAGCCTTAGTTTTAATGAAAAGTTCAATGATACCATAAGTCTACTACGGTGGTCCCTTTAATCGCAATTCGCAGATTCCGACTATCAATTAACCTTTGTTATCTAAGGTCCAACGATTTGCGATAAAGCGAGAGTCACAAAGGGATTTCGGCTTGATATCTTAAGTTTATTCAAAATTTTATTTCTAATAGTTCAAAAAGGGAAGCTCTCATTTGCTAAGTTTTTGACTATTTTTATAGGGTCCCCATTTATTAATCGAATATTAACTATTAAATAAATAAATGGGGGGGTTGTTGAACAACACAACATGTTAACAAAGAACTCCAAGTTGGAGAACACATTTATTTGAGAATCAAGCCCAAGAAGAATTCCCTAAGGATGGGGGCGTGTGCCAAGTTGGCACCATTGTATTGTGGGCCATTTTAATTCCTTGAAAGGATAAGACCAATAGCATATAGACTAGCTTTACCTCCATCAGTTAGAATTCATGATGTTTTACATGTTTCTTACTTAAAAAATATGTACATGATTCAATCATGTAATTGATTGGTCTATGCTACAAGGCTGGACAAGAAGGAGAGTTCCAACTAGAGTCATGTGGCATTTGGACTAGAGGAGTCTCAATGCTCCACCGAGCAATAGAGGGCAAGTCAAAGTATAGTGGAAGCACTTTGGGAGGCTAGAGGAGGTCACGTGAAGAAAAACAATTGATACCAATGAAAATCATTTATCCCTTCTTGTTTGATGGTTAAATCATGTATAATTGTAAATATTGTATAGAGTTGTGTATATAAAGCTCTGTAAAACAATATGTGTTTCATTTTGCTGTTATGTCACATATGGGAAATTGAACACTGAGGGCGGCGTTCCCTCAAGGGGGAGGGGATTGTGACAACCCCACCCAAAGTCCTCGTATAAACTGCATTGTAAATGTATTGTTGATATTTTGCAATATTTGAAATAAAAAAAAGGGATTGAGTCAAGAGAAATTAATTCCAAAGCTGGGTAGTAGGTCACTTGCTTGGGACGTTATCGTTTCTTGTGCAAAGGATAAATTTGAAATGCAGGACAACCATTAAAGGTTGGCTAGTGCATGAATTGATGAAGGAGCTCTTGAAATTAAATGAGTTGCAGGAGGAAGTATGCAGGCCTGTGTTGCTTGAGAAGCAACCATAAGAAAATGGCAAGAATTTTATGGAGGGACTACGCACTACAAACTAGGAAGGACACAACAGTAATGGTGGTCGAGGGAGAGGTGGAAGAAAAAGAGACACATGGAGAGGAGAGAAGAAGAGATAGAGATAGATGAATAGTGGTAACAAGAAGAGGATCCAGCATGAGCTTCCAACAAGCAACGTTGAAAAGAAGAGAAGAGAAGGGGATTGGCTCTCGATCCCTATGGGCTGCGGGTTGAGATGCTAGTCTCTAGAGCCCTATAACAACATGGGGTCCTTGGAGGCTTGTTACAAGTCTATTTGGGTACATCACTCCCGACATCTAGATCAATACTATTAGGGCTCATCAAACCCTAATTCAGTTGCTACATGCCCTAGATAATGTAACAACCCCAAAATTAAAACATGCAACTAATTAGATCAATTATGTGATTTACAACCAACACACCTTTCTTCAACTAATTAGCATAGATTTTTTAAGAAATATGAGCAAAAGAAACTTCCCTGTAGTGATGATATTCCTTACTTGTAACGTTATTTGAATCCTATTAACTGCAACAAAGTTTTAGGGATGACTCTCCAACCAACCATAGGCTTAGCTACATATAATCTTTCTACAACTAGCCACCCCCGAGCCCTTAATTAACGTACTACTGTCAGGGAATCCTTTGTCTCACAAAAGCAGCGATGCGATGAGTATTTGACTTATCATATTGTAATAACACAAATCACACATCCTTAAGGTTTTGTTTGTCTTGCGCTTTTATGAATGTCGTTATGCGATTGCGATAAGAAAAGCTTTAAGCCTTAGTTTTAATGAAAAGTTCAATGATACCATAAGTCTACTACGGTGGTCCCTTTAATCGCAATTCGTAGATTCCGGCTATCAATTAACCTTTGTTATCTAAGGTCCAACGATTTGCGATAAAGCGAGAGTCACAAAGGGATTTCGGCTTGATATCTTAAGTTTATTCAAAATTTTATTTCTAATAGTTCAAAAAGGGAAGCTCTCATTTGCTAAGTTTTTGACTATTTTTATAGGGTCCCCATTTATTAATCGAATATTAACTATTAAATAAATAAATGGGGGGGTTGTTGAACAACACAACATGTTAACAAAGAACTCCAAGTTGGAGAACACATTTATTTGAGAATCAAGCCCAAGAAGAATTCCCTAAGGATGGGGGCGTGTGCCAAGTTGGCACCATTGTATTGTGGGCCATTTTAATTCCTTGAAAGGATAAGACCAATAGCATATAGACTAGCTTTACCTCCATCAGTTAGAATTCATGATGTTTTCCATGTTTCTTTACTTAAAAAATATGTACATGATTCTAATCATGTAATTGATTGGTCTATGCTACAGGTGGAACCAGAAGGAGAGTTCCAACTAGAGTCAATGTGCATTCTGGACTAGAGGAGTCTCATGCTCCAAAACCGAGCAATAGAGCAAGTCAAAGTATAGTGGAAGCACTTTGGGCTAGAGGAGGTCACGTGAGAAACAATTGATACCATGAAAATCATTTATCCCTTCTTGTTTGATGGTTAAATCATGTATAATTGTAAATATTGTATAGAGTTGTGTATATAAAGCTCTGTAAAACAATATGTGTTTCATTTTGCTGTTATGTCACATATGGGAAATTGAACACTGAGGGCGGCGTTCCCTCAAGGGGGAGGGGATTGTGACAACCCCACCCAAAGTCCTCGTATAAACTGCATTGTAAATGTATTGTTGATATTTTGCAATATTTGAAATAAAAAAAAGGGATTGAGTCAAGAGAAATTAATTCCAAAGCTGGGTAGTAGGTCACTTGCTTGGGACGTTATCGTTTCTTGTGCAAAGGATAAATTTGAAATGCAGGACAACCATTAAAGGTTGGCTAGTGCATGAATTGATGAAGGAGCTCTTGAAATTAAATGAGTTGCAGGAGGAAGTATGCAGGCCTGTGTTGCTTGAGAAGCAACCATAAGAAAATGGCAAGAATTTTATGGAGGGACTACGCACTACAAACTAGGAAGGACACAACAGTAATGGTGGTCGAGGGAGAGGTGGAAGAAAAAGAGACACATGGAGAGGAGAGAAGAAGAGATAGAGATAGATGAATAGTGGTAACAAGAAGAGGATCCATCATGAGCTTCCAACAAGCAACGTTGAAAAGAAGAGAAGAGAAGGGGATTGGCTCTCGATCCCTATGGGCTGCGGGTTGAGATGCTAGTCTCTAGAGCCCTATAACAACATGGGGTCCTTGGAGGCTTGTTACAAGTCTATTTGGGTACATCACTCCCGACATCTAGATCAATACTATTAGGGCTCATCAAACCCTAATTCAGTTGCTACATGCCCTAGATAATGTAACAACCCCAAAATTAAAACATGCAACTAATTAGATCAATTATGTGATTTACAACCAACACACCTTTCTTCAACTAATTAGCATAGATTTTTTAAGAAATATGAGCAAAAGAAACTTCCCTGTAGTGATGATATTCCTTACTTGTAACGTTATTTGAATCCTATTAACTGCAACAAAGTTTTAGGGATGACTCTCCAACGAACCATAGGCTTAGCTACATATAATCTTTCTACAACTAGCCACCCCCGAGCCCTTAATTAACGTACTACTGTCAGGGAATTCTTTGTCTCACAACACTTTTCTCCTAAGAGAATGGATGATGGAATGATCTCTCATCTTCCTCATTGTCTATTAAATAGAGCAAACATTGGAAGGGGAACCGCATGCACACATTCCATGTGTCAACATGCAACTTTATTTCTTTATTTTAAGTTTAACTTAATTTAGTAATTCTCTTAATATAATTCTTTCTTATTTTATTCATTTTTATTTTTTGATAACTTTACTTATTTTTATAGTTCTCTTAATTTAACTCTTTCTTATTTTATTTTACTTTTTGTCAACTTTACCTATTTTTACTATTTTTAATAGTTTATTTTATATATTTATTTAGAACTCTCCTGTGTTTATTACTATTTTAATTTAATCATTAATATATTTCTTCATTATTATATTATTTACTATTATATATTTTATTTATGTTATCATTTATTTCTTATATTTATATATTATATTATTTATTATTTTTATTATTATTAGGGGACATTACACACTCCCCCTCTTTAAGGAACTTCGTCCCGAAGTTAAGTTGAATTATTTAACATTTTATTTATTTAGTTATTTATTACTTCATGTTTACCCTACCCCCTCTACTAAACTAGTATAACCAGCAGGCATTGAAAGTTTTCACAACACCCGGTAAATCTCAAGGAATCTATGTCCGTTTTCCCACTTTTGGAACCAGGCATAAGCCTTCCTAGTCCAAGGCTGGTCCCAAGGCTCGTGCCTGACTCAGACCTCATCTGCCCCAACGCAGGCATCTGATATAGTACTCATTGACTCCAGGCATCTCGCAAGGTTGGCCCACTCCCTCCACAACTACTAAGACGCACAACCCCAAGCATCGAAGTCCTTACACCCCCACCAAACTTCGGCATCCCAATCCAATACTAGGCACCTAGCCTACAATATCAGGCACTTGGCCTCCTCAAGATGGTCCCATAGCCCCTCAAGAGCTATCCATCAAGAGTTATACAAGACAAAGGAACCACTGGCATATGTAATGTTGATTGAGTTTGTCCCCAGCCCATATGGTGTTACATATTCTCTCTTGCAAGTATGGACTCCCCTGAGATCATTAAATAAACCGGCCCTCTCAACCCATTTGTGGATTTCCTGTTAGTCACCACATCTCAACATGCAACCACTGCATTAGTTATAGTCATAGTATAAAGAAATAATCCACATGCCAACTCTTGCACGTCATCATGATAAGATAACATCATTGTTAATCACCACATTCTGAATAGTAAAGAACTGATAAAAACTGCATGCTCCTGCATGTCATAAAATCTGCATGCAGTTACCACATGCTTCACATCATAATATCCTCATAAGTTATAACATCAACATCAAAGACATATCATCACATAATAAATGAACCACATGTCAATATAACCTCATAACATAACATCATAAATATGAGAATCATCTCAATACATATAAAATATATAGCAATAATACAATATAAGCATTCTTATCATGATTCATTAGAAAAACCAATTTCATTTGCTTGTATAAACAATGAATACAAACTATGAAATAAGATCATTCAACATCCATCTAGGATCTAGGTTATCTCATTTATACCATTAGTGTCATGTTTTCATCAAGATACCAATTACTTTTCAATAATAATTGCCACTTCTTTCAACTCAAAGTTGACCATTTACACTGTAGGTATATTGATTTAAGTACATCATCAAATTTCAAATGAGCCCCATTATCTTGAGACTTAATATCTCATCATGTAATCTTCCCTCCCCAAGGAAATTTTAGTGAAACTCATTGTTAAGATATTATTGATTGTACAATTGTTCTTCAGATGATCACTATGCATATTTTGCTTAAACAAATGGCACATATATACTAGGTTATCATTGTTTAATTCTTCTATCATGCTTAATCCACTTGCACAAGGGATGGTTGATCCTTGGTTATTTAGCTATCACTCGATCATTATTATTTTTCACTTTGAAAGGATGAGCTTATCTCATCAATTTCCCATCTCAATATCACTTGATCTATTTTAACATGGATTTAGTTTTATTCAAATTAGACTAGGAACTCTTCCCCTTAACTTTTGACTTCCCAAATACCATCTTTAAATTAGAATTAGAAGCACTTGGAATCAATACTACCATTATCATCCACAAAAAGGATTTGTATGCCTAATTTGCTTGGCAATAACTTCTTTAAATACTAATGGCACAAACTTGATAAGTTGTTTTATATGAAGTCTCATTGGATCGTCAATCCACTCATGAAACATTTAGTGCTCCTCTAATTTTCATATTGTTTTTATTCACAACATCACCCTTTCTTAACTATCACTAATCTTAGACTTACTATGCTAAGGTATTTTCCCTTTTTTCCGCCAAACAAATCTTCATTTTTTCTGTTTTTCTCTTGTTCATTCCCATCATACAAGCACTCATGATTTGATTACCTTTTCAATCTAATGTCCTCATACTTCCTATATTTCCATAAAACCTACCTTCATCATTATCATAATCATTTAACTTCATTGATTGATTTGCTATATTTCCTTCTTGGTGGGCATCATCTTTATTTAGAGTTTACATTTATACTTCTATGATTCGACAACCTTATTCATGTGATATCTCAAGAGTGCTAAGTTATTTCATCCTTATTATTTGTAAATCCAAATCTTCAAAGCTACCACTTATGGTTGAATTCTTCTATTTGTTTGTAAAATTCCCACTCATTAACCTTAAGTTTCTATCTGTTACTCATTTCAATTCATCCCCTCATTCCACATGGTCATAGTTCTGAGGGCTACCATTTGTTATCTTCATTACAAAATTTACAAGTTTCGCCTTTTCCATAGGGAAACTTTATCAAATCTATATTGTTAATATTAAAATCAACTTAGAAAAATTCCTTCCATTCTTAATTTTTTTTTGTCTTTGTACTTAATATTCCATCAACTCATTCTAATAATATATCTATTTTCCTTCTAGTTTCAACTCCAATTGGTGTGTATATGTAGTGAATTGCACTACTATTGTCTCAATTTGACCACTTCTAATTTCTTCACATCTTGTATTAATGGCTAATGGCTTCTTTACTTTCTCATATTACCTTAACCAGACTAGCATATCATGTGATTATATATTACTTCATGTCTAATGGCCTTCTTATAATCTCCATGGTAACACATTTATTACCTTTCCCAGAGGCAACATCCTTATAGCAAGATTGACCAAGTAACCTTTCCCCATGAATTCAACTACTCATAAATCATCATTTACCATAAATCCATCCCATAAAGTCAAGTCAACATTGCTAAATTGCTTGTTTAGTTATAACATCCATTTTTATTTATCTTGGTGTAAGAGTATGAATTCTTCACATAAAAAAATTATTTCTTTGGACAAACTATAACTCTCCATATCGATGTAAAATAATACTTCTAAAATACTTGTTCTAGAATTTCTACTGAAATTCCTTCTAAAATGAATAAATAAATAATATGTTAATACTACTTATAGAAATATCCTTATTAGTAGTTATTTTTCCAGAAATGTTCCTATACTTTAATGTTTCAACTCAACTTAGGTGCTACCCTAAGTCAACCCAAACTATTAAATGGGTAGTTAAGACATTGCCAAAGTGAAAATGAATTTAAGACATTTAATAAAGTATTGAAACATGGTCTCAATCCTATATCCATTATTCATCTTACTGAAACTTCTTGCATGGATGCATGAATAAGATGTGGTTCCAATCTTCTTATGCTTTCAAGCTCTCTTAGTCATGCAATTTAAGCTTATTCACATTCTCTATTAACAATGACATTGGTGCAAATAACAAGTTAACATAAGACATTGAGCTTACTAGATAAATAAAAATCTAATAATTATACAAATTTAATTAACTCAAAATATTAATAATAATCCATTTAAATCGATATCCTAGCATCACATGTATATTAATTTTAATACCTTAACTCTCCAATATTAAAAATATAACACATTTTTATTAATTTTAATTACTTTTGCAATTCATTAACATAAAATTTCATAATCTTTTAATGTAATTAAAAAAATATCTTTTTAGTGAAATACAATCTTCTTCTTTTAATTGTCAGACTCGTGATATTTCAATCTTATAAGAAAAAATGTTTTAAGAACACCACTAATTTGCAACCAAATTTGTTTATTATTATATTCCAACCATACTAATAATAAATGTTGCAAGTGAATGTTGTCATGCCAAATATTTTCTTCATTGAACAATGAATAAACAGTAATTGCAAAGCAAAGAATATGGTAATGAGATGAAGAAATTAGAATAAATGTTTTAACCATTGGACAAACGTCAACCATCAATAAATTTAAAAATATTAATGTTCGAGAGAGTGATTGAAGTATTGGATGTAGGTTGAGCCGGTACGGTCAAACAAAAGTCCAATAATCCAATAATCATTGCTTTGGCTACAGTGGGAATAAAATATGATAAAGTCCATAAATAATGGTTATCTCGTTATTATCAAAATTGCAAAAGTGAAATCTGAGAATTATGGAATGATCTCTCATCTTCTTCACCATCTATTAAATAGAGCAAACATTGGAAGGGAAACCACATGCACACATTCCATGTGTCAACATGCAACTTTTATTTCTTTATTTTAAGTTTAACTTAATTTAGTAATTCTCTTAATATAATTCTTTCTTATTTGATTCATTTTCACTTTTTGATAACTTTACTTATTTTTATAGTTCTTTTAATTTAACTCATTCTTATTTATTTTATTTTTTGTTAACTTTACTTATTTTTGTTATTTTTATAGTTTATTTTTATTTGTATTTATTTAGAACTCTAATGTTGTTATTTACTATTTTAATTATTTATTATTATTATATTTTCTTCATTATTTATTATTTATTTACTATTATTATATTTTCTTTATTGTTTTATAATTTATTTTCTTATATTTTAATATTATATTATATTATTTATTATTTTTATTATTATTAGGGGACATTATAGACAAGTCATCACATTGAATGCCTCCTTCCTTGAAAGTTTTATGGCTTGAAGACCTCCTGCAATGACTCCTTGAGGGACCAACGTAGCCTTGGTCAGGGGTAACTGCGATGTAGAGCACTTAGGCCCATTCAAGCCTGCTCTGCAGAGCACCTAAGCCCACTTTGACCTCCGCTGGGTGAGATTGAGCGAAATCTTCATAGGGTTCTGGGAATATTCTTATCATTCTAGAAGATTCCCACTCTTATCATCTCCTATGAGCTCAAAATTGGATAGGGGATGAGTCAAGTAACCTCCTATCCTCCCATCCCTTGCTCCATGGAAACTAACTCTAAGTTTGGAAGGCCATTCAATACCCTCATTTATGACAAAACCACCTCTATCTCCATATAAATTGAGCACTCATTATAGTGATCAGGGACTGGACTTTGAAGAATTGTAAGGAGATATTGTTGGTGTGAGTTTTGAGATCATATCAAGTATTGTTATGCTACCAAAATGTTGTGCTTTTGGTGTGATGAAGGATGGAACTCAAGCTGGATGAGTGACATGGGATCAGACTTCTTTGGTTGTAACTCTTTCTTCTACTTAATAAAGTTGTTTACACCTTTTCCCATTGTTACACTGAAATTTGTCACCTTGACTATCTGCAGTCTATATGGCCTCATCAATAGCCACATTGTCCTCTTTGTCAAGCCCCATACCTCTGCTCTTCATGTCAAAACTTCAAAGAGAGAGAAAGTCACTTGAAAACATGTTTATCTCTGGGTACGCAGGTTCTCTCTACCTTGCCTGCGTGTGCGCACTCCAAATACACTATAACTGCGTACTTGTACGCTCTGTAAGCTAAAGGTTGGGTGCGTACCCCTGTAAAGGTCAAAAGGCGCGAGTTTCATCTTTAAAAAGTTACTTGTGGTCACTTCTAGAGCCTTCTAGAAGAGTTTTTGACGTGTATTGAGCGCCTCCAGATGGTTCATGCATCCCTATGATAGAGGAGCTTATCCCATCAAGAGAGGAGCTACCCCATCCAAAAGAGGGAGTATCCCATTGATGTTGGAACTGAATAAACTCCTCTAGAATACTATAAATACAGGCATTGGGCCAAAGGAGGGGAGGTTGAAAGCTGAACATTCTAAAGGGTAAATGCTGCTGGAATTAGGACTTCCCTTGTTGACTTGTGAGGAGAGATCACTATCCTTCCTTGTTGCCATAGTGGGAGTGGGTGAGCTTGTCAAAGTAGAGGAAATCTCTTGCTGGACCCTGGGAGGAGCTTGCACAACACCAAGGATCAGGTTGTAATGGTTCCTTTTTTGTTTCTTTAATACAAATAAGTCCATTCTTCTCAATGATTTGTTGTTAATGAATTATTTCATGTACTCCTTGGTCTATGTGATGAATATGCTTTGTCTTATGATGAATATTCAGGTGTTATGTAATCGTTTGCTTTGTTAGTGTATGCAGGTCTTAAAGTGAAGGAGGAGCTCATCTGGATCAGCAAGGCTGGACTGCTACAACAAGCGTTGAACCTAAGGTAAGATCGGAAAACACTTGATCTCTCATAGAATAATGTGTGTTTAGAGAAGGATTGCTCTTGTTTGGTTTGTTTGTCACTAGAGAGTCTTAGACTCCTAGGGAGGTTAGCTTTGTCCGCAAAAATAACTCTTTCCGCATGACATCTATGTCTCGTTGATTGCTTGGGACTTTCTCTACTTCTGGATCTCGTGAAGTGGGTTGAGTGACCTTTTGGTTCTTAGGCATAAGGTCAATATCCCGATCTAACTTTGTTTGAACCATATCCATGTTCATCTCCTCTAACATCTGTTCAATCTCTTAAGCTAAGTCCTACTCTTGTAGCTGCTCACCCTGTTTGCTTTGTGCCAGTTGCTTAAATGATTCTATAACCAATATGTGCATAGTTTCATCAATTTTTGCATGTTGTGTGCCATTCTCTCTTCTTCACAGCTCCTTTTGTTCCCTAAGTTGTTGATTCAACTCCTGCAAATAATTTTATGTTCCTCCATCCTTTGTTTCTCTCTTTTCCTTTGTGTGATACTCCTGTCACGTTGTCGCATCTTAGCCTCAATATTCAAACTTGCTTTCAATACAAGTGGATATGCTTTTAACTGGTATCTTTGTTCTACCTCTACATTTTCAGCAGCCTTCCTCTTGCATTTTTCATGTAAAGGTCTGCTACCTTCTGCTACTATTTATGATGCTTCTCTCTTAGATGTTTCTTCCTTCTTCTTTGCTAACCATTCTACAGTTATTCTAACCAGTTCATTGACCTGAGAGAAGTGATAATAGTATCTCCATGGGTCTTCCTTAGGCCAATGACACAACCCGTGGATCCAATGATGTTGCACTCTCGCACAGTGGTCATTCACTAAGCAATATGGGTGATACAGATTAAAACTTCTAGTGTCAAAGGTGAATCTTTTGAATTCCTCTGTCTCAACCTCAACATGCTTGAGGTTCTAAATCTCATATAACCCTATCCACAAAGGAAGAGCAGGACAAGGTGCCTTCTTCTTCTTATGAATTCTCACTGACAACCTTGTCAAAGTGTGATAAGACACTTCTTGCATGACAAGCTTATCAAAGACAAACTTTCGTAGAACATGCGTAGCCTTCTTTGCACTATACATCCGTATCAAGGTGCCAAGGGGTGAGGAATACCAATCTATTATGTCGATCAATGCCTCCATCACTTACGGTGACATGCAAGGTGGATTCTCCTCGAATATCATTCTATACACTAGGGTGACAAAGTGGTCTAGAAATTGTATGATAACTCCACGAAAGCTTCATTCAGAGAAAAATCTACAATAAGTGTGCACAGAGGTTTCAGAAGATGTCCATGCCCAACCCAAGCCTAAGAACTACTAATGGGCATAGACTACATCCAATGTGTAAGAAGACATGTATATTTTTGCTTTCTAACCCTTGGGTAGATGTTGGGCTTCTGATACTTATTCCTTCAACTTGAGATCCAACATGGTGGACCAATTGCAAGTTCTTCCTTTGCTCGCCAGTTGATCTGACATGATCACCTTACTCTGTGGGAAGGTCTTTGCACTCTCTTGGTTATATAAGTGGCATGCAAAGATGATCAAGAGTTGATATGTCTTTTGCAGTATCTTCATGTTGTAAACCTGGTTGGGTGTTGTCCTGAACTTGTCTAGCTCCTTCACCCAGATTTCCAAGATATCTCTTGAGTTTTCACTATTGTTGGGTATGTTGAATGATTTCTCCATCGTGATCAGTGACTGTGGAAAGTGATACATCTCCTGAAAGTTATTCACCCTAAAGGTAGAAAGTTGTGTTCCACTAGCACTACTCAACACCATTGTCTCGGGATCAGTATGCCAGACAATCTAGTGGATCATGTTCACACATGGAAATGTTGGATACCTGCATGCAATCCAATACAAGGAAGACTTGTGAATGTTGACATAGACCCTACGGTATTCCATATTTTCCTCAAATGTGCATGAGAATGTATCATTGATGTCCTATCATTTCATCTCGATATCTTTGTCTATGAACAACTTTGTGTCTTCATAGATAGGCAAGCTCATAGACACTTGCTCAATTTCATCTCTAGTTGCGCTTTCAACGATGTCCTTTGACCTTGGTCTCTTGGAGGCCATTATACCTTTATTGCTGAGAGATGGGTGAATGCCTGTAATACCTGGAGACATAGAAACAGTCATGGAAATAAATTTTCCAGTTGAAAACCAAAAAAACTTTGAGGATTGACGTGCTACAGACCTGGGTGCCTAACTGGGAAGATTGCGCAATTTTCACTCGGAGGTTGGGAGACTGACTGCCAAAAATATGCAAGGCATAGTCTGGGCAATGAAGAGGTTGACTGACTACTGAAACTGTGCAATGCATAGTCCATCATGGCCTGTTGAGTACTAAAGCTGTGCAATGCACAATTTCAATCAGCAAGGTCTGCAAAAGAGTAACCACATTTGTGCAATTTCTAGGGCTAGCAAGGGAATCCCTCTCAGAATTGCATAGAGAAAGAATGGAGGCTAATGCTCGGTTAGCGTTACACAATTTCTGGGAGGAAGGTAAAGCCTTTACCTTCAAAAATGCACATTGCTAGCTGGGAAAGGTAAGGTCTAGAGACAAGGCTGCCCTGGCCTGCCAATGGGCAACTGAAAACATGAAAATTTATGAATGCATGGTGAAGATGAGTGCAAAAAAGAGTGGATGATCATGCATGAAAATAGTGAGCGCAATATTTAGAAAACAGAAAGACATGCATGTGAGTTAAGTGAGTTGCCGCAACGGTGACCATTAGTGCAGAAACATTGTGATGCATGTGACAGCATTGAGATGCAATGAAAAACTAAAATAATGCTTCTACAAGGTAATTGATGAGCCCCAGAAATGGGTTATTATATGGGCTCATTTTTCCTCTTAATTCGACTTAATCCACCATTCTCATTATTTTATTGCATGTTTTTGAATATATTTATGCTAGTAGAGTGAATTGAGTTAGTCATTTGGCCATGTAGTCTAATGTGTGCTTTATGCAGATTTTTTGGTCAATTTTGGACAAAGTCAAGGAATTTATGAGAAAATGGCAGCAAATACTCGAGGAAAATAGGGAAGAGGATTTGTAGGGGGGTGTATCCTTCATTTATGACCCCTTTCCTCAAATCATCCATCAACAACTCGGAGCACAGAGGTCCACATTGATGCATCCAAGGGGCAGTTGAGCAAGTAAAGAAGGATTGTTGTTTATCTCCAGTTCCGGAAAGCTGAGCTCCTTGATTTTAGGAGGATTGTTGGAGGACTGCATTTGTATAAATAAGGGGGCTTAGAGCCTTAGTAGGTTAGCCAGTCATTAGTATAATTTTTGCACTTTTGTGCAACATTTGTTCAACTCCTTTTCGAGTTTATTTTTGTGGATAGTTTATGTAATGTGACTATTATTTTTTATAATGAAGATGAAACAGCTTTTGAGATAGCACTTATCTCTTTCAAAGGGTTGAAGCTCTTAGGTTAGGGCCCAACCCAAGCTTCCCAACACCTCTTTCTTTGTATTTATATGTTTTTGCTTCAGTTCATGAATTAATTTTTGTTACATAGGTGCATTTTGCTTTGTTTAGATTAGGTTACTTTTGATGGTTTGCATAGTTGTTTTTGTTTCAGTTGCTCAAGTAGGTTAATGCAGTGACTGAATAAGATTCAAAAAGGCCAACATCAAACCTTGATCTCCTTTCTCCCTTTCTGGGACTATCATTTGAGGTCAAGGCACTACTGCTGCCACCAAAAACACAGTTTTGCTATCCCATGCAATTTCTAGTGTGATGACTTGATTTGGAAAGATTGATATATTAATTCATATTAAGTTGCCTAGATCACTTCCTATTCTTTTACCATATATATCTCTGCATGCTTTTCTGTTCAAAGGTTATTGTTCATCATTTTCTGTTTGTAGGCCATAAATTAGGTCAAGCTAGAGAAACTTCTATTTTCATGTTATAGTTAGTCCATTCTTTGATCAGTTTTTGTAAGTAGATATGTAGATCTCTTGTAGGACACATTAGCTCACCATACATCCATAAAGTAGCCAACACCAGTTCACTTCTTACAAATTTCCCCAGTCATTCACAACCTTTTGCCAATCTGCCCTAATTTTTACGTTTTTCCATAAGCTTCCTTCTTGCCACTTGAACAAATCCAACCATCATGTTCTTTATTGGTCTTCCTTGAAAAGCTCCAAACACCTCAACCCCTTCATCTAGCCTTCCGTTAACCTTTCCCATCATTTTTCCACCTTCAAAACTCCAAAAATAGCTCTCGACGTCCTCCTGTAGATCCTCTTGTAGATCCCCTACAACCTCCTGTAGAATTCCCTTTAAGTGGCTTTTCGAAATTTGATTGCAATAGAAGTCTTTAGAAGGGTAATAGGGGCTTCTTTGGACCTCTCCACACCTTCCTTCACCTCTACAAAAGTCAACTCCACCTTCCTTCACCACCAAACCTTTGCACAATCACAACCAGATAAATCACAAGCATAATAATTTCACATAAAAACACTCAAAAGTACAAAAATATGTTTTCTTCTCATTTCTTTTCAGAAGTAGCTTGAATAGATGCAATTTGCCTTTTCATTAGTTAACGTCGCTCATTTCATCAGTTTTCATCTCTTTTCCTCCAAACATAGGGTTAGTGGTTAAATTAGGGTTTGCTAGGGTTTGCTTTTACATTCTAGTTTTCTTTCTCTTCTTACAAATAGAATAGCCTTTGTAGAGTTAGATTTCTTTCATCGCAGTTAAAAGCTTCTTCTGGAAACTCATAGAAGTTGACTCGAGCTCCTAGTGATCTTGCACCAGCTGATCAAATGACAACCTACAGTAAGAGCTAGTACTTGTGCATACAACACTATCACTTCCAAGTTTGTTATGAACTACCAAGTTGATAAAAGTAAACTAGTAAGCCCTAGGAGTTACAACATTATTGCTGCAATACTAGTGCTCACCATTTTTTGGCGCCATTGCCGGGGAAGTGTCAGACTATTTTTTGATTACTGCTTTTCTTCTATTTTCTCCTGCAACATTCTGCTAAGTAGTTTATTTTAGCAAAAGTAGAGTAGTTTTTCATTTCAATTCTGCAAAAGTAGATTAGGCATTTCCTGCTTTCATTTCAATTCTGCAATTTCCATTTCAGCAAAGTGGATTAGTCATTTCCTTGCTTTCATTTCAATTCTGCAAAAGTATATTAGGCATTTCCTTCTTTCATTTCAATTTTGCAATTTTCATTTCAGCAAAGTAGATTAGCATTTCCTGCTTTCATTTCAATTCTACAATTTCTATTCCAACAAAGTAGATCAATCATTTCCTTTCTTTCATTTCAATTCTGCAATTTCATTTTATCAAGTTCATTTTCAGTTAGTTGCAATTTTTTGTTCAATCCATTTTAGTTTTGCAGGTACAAGAAGAAAAGAAAAAACAAAAATCATCCAAAAAGAGATTTCCTTTCATGCCTCATAGGAACAGAGATAATTCAAGGAAATTCCTACCCAACACCCCCTCGACATTACAATGTCACCCTTCTCTCTTCTATGGTGGCAGTGATCCAGAAGAACCTATAGGTGAACCACCAGAGATATACGAAGATCCTATAGCAGCAGAAGAGTAAGAAACCATCCCTCTTGAGACCATGGTTGAAAACAGAAACTTTAGTGGGAATGGGGAAAGAGTAGAGGGTACCTTTCCCATATGAGAGACCAATGGGGACACTAAAATGAAGAACATAAGTCCTTCAGCCTTACCTCACTTCCATGGGTTGACTACTGAAGATCCTAATACCTTCTTGTTTGAATTTGTTGTTATCTGCCGGATCTATGACTATGCAGAGGATGAGCAGAAGTTGAAACTGTTTCCTTCTACCCTCAAGGATGTAGCATTACTCTGGCTCATGGGGTTACTTGGCAACAACACCACAACTTGGGCTCAGATGCAGCAAGCCTTTAATAACAAGTATCAGGACTACTGTAGGTCAAAGGATACCAAGGAAGAAATCTTCCGAATGAATATGGGAAGTAATGAATGCTTGGAAGATTATGAAGAGAGGTTTCAACTCAGTTATAAAAGGGCCAGGTGCAAACTTGACCCCAAATCTCTAAAGTTTGTCAAGCTCAGAGGAGTCCCAGAATACCTTCTAGACACCCTCCATTTGATGGCAGGGAGGGACATCTACCAACTACCTTATGAAGACATAAAGACTGTGTTTAGAAACCATTCTAGTGTAGCCAGAAAGAGAGGTAGGGGAAGTCAATCCCTGGCCAATACATCCTCATCCAGTTCATCCCTTAGAGGTGAATTTGGAAATTTGCTGGAAGATTTCAAGAGTGAGATGATGTAGACTCTTGCCATTCAAATGGATACCTTGCATATCAAAAGAAAACAAAAGGAAGAAGAGAGGGCTTTGGCCATTTTTTTCCCTAGATGCACCAGAAGGCATCCTAGGAACAAATGTCCATTGAACTCTATAGAAGTGTGTTTAGTCTGTGAAGAAGGCCATTCTATGAATCAGTGCCCTTCCTTTCCCGGACTTAAAGCTGCATACCAGGGGGCCGAAGAAGCCATTGAACCACTCTATTTCATGAACCAAAGGAGGTAACATGGGCCCAGAACTTACCAACAGGGAATGCAAGGGACATCCCAGACATATTACAACCCCAATCAAGCCACTTCCATGCCTTCTTGGGGTCCCCCTTCTCATCCTTCCTGGTCCACACCCCCTCCTTGGTCATATCCATCTCAATACCATGCTCAACCAACAACTCATTCATTTTACTCTTACGCTCAGCCACAGCCTCAATGGAATGCACCTCATCAGGCATGGAGGCCCCAGTAAAACTCTCCTCTGGCTCTTTTTCCTCCACCACCTACTCAACCATAGCCATTCCCTCCTACTCCACCAAGGAAACCCAAAATACCTACTCAACCGAACACGAACCTAAATAACAGACAAGCCCAGTAGGTATATAGTGGGGAAACATCATGCCTGACCTATGCTGTGGAAATTTAGGAGATTAGCATAGGATCTTGGAATGTTCTCCCAGATAACCAACCTCCCCCTAAGGAGGATGAGGAAGAAAAGGAGGAAAGTGAGCCAAAAGCCATTCCACCCTTTCCTGAGAGATTATTTGGAATAACATAACCTACCCCAAAAGAAACTGAACTTCTGGGAGAATTGAAACAATTATGTGTAAAGATACCACTTCTCCTAGCCATAAAGGATGTGGCTATATACAACAATATGATCAAGGAGAAGTGCTTTAGGCACCCAGGCATCCGCAAGAGATATGCTCTGACTATCAATGTCAGAGGACAACTTTCTGACCTAATGTTGGGGCAGGGTCGATGTCCACATCAATGGCACCATAATCCCCCATACCTTGATTGATCTAGGGGCTTCCATTAATGTGATGACAAAGGACACTATGCTCAAGCTCAACCTTCAGGGCTCCCTAAGAAAGACCACAATAGTACTACAGTTAGCAGACCACTCCACCGTGACCCCTGAAGGGATTGTGGAATATGTAATGGTCTCCATTGATTCATGGGAGTACCCTGCTTTTCCTGGTTCTCCAACCAAAGGCAAAGCTCACTGGGTATCCTCTCATCCTTGGAAGACCTTGGTTGGCTATTGCAGATGCCTACATCAGTTGTTGAGCAGGGAACATGACAATCAAGAATGGGCATATGTCCAAGCAGCTAGTCCTACATCCTCCTGCCCAACCTTTGTGAGAACATGATTTACCTCTCTTGTTGGAGGAGGAATATGAGGATGAATTTTATTCCGCACCACCGTGTGTAGTAGAGGCTACCATTGGTGGGGGGGGAGTGGGTTGCACAAACCAAGGATGATCTCATTCAAAACTTGATTCAGAATCCACCCCCCAGTGTGTTGCCATTAGAAGATCCAGTGGAAGAAACTCAAGCCAATCCTTTAGTTGATCTCTGTGTGGCTGACTCGACCTCTATCTGAGTTAAGAATATGGAATTCGGCCCAGAAAGAAACTTGAAGATTAACTCATCCCTATCCACCTCTCAGGAGAAAGAACTATGTAGCTTATTAAGAAACCACTTGGATGCTTTTGCTTGGAGCTATAAAGAGATGAAGGGAGTGCACCCGTTAGTCTGTACTCATCACATTTACATTAAGGAAGGTTGAAAACTAGTCAGGCAGCCTCAAAGGAGGATGAATCCAGCCTTTAAGGACATTGTCAAAGGAGAATTTTAAAATTTACTGGATGCAGGATACATCTATCCTATCTCTGACAGCAAATGGGTCTCTCCTTTGGTGCTAGTGTCAAAGGAAAATGTGAAGTGGAGAATCTATGTTGATTATCAGGAACTAAACAAGGCCACCAAGAAGGACCATTTTCTTTTGCCTTTCATAGATCAAGTGTTAGATGGCCTGGCAGGGAAGAAGTTTTTCTCCTTCCTAGATGGATTTGGTGGGTATAACCAATCTAAATCAGCCCAGAAGACCAAGATAAGACCACTTTCACTTGTCCTTGGGGTACCTTTGCATACTGTGTCCTTCCTTTTAGATTCTGCAATGCTCCCGCCACTTTCTAGAGAGCAATATTGATTATAGTTGCTTAACTGGCTCATGATGTAATGGAAATCTATATGGATGACTTTACCCCTTATGGTTCTAACTTCCAGGAAGCTTTGTCTAACCTAGGAAAAGTTTTGGACAGGTGCATTGAAATGAACCTGTCGCTCAGTCCTAAAAAATGTGAATTCCTAATGAGAGAAGGGACTGTGCTAGGTCATGCAATCTCTCAGCAAGGATAACAGGTGGAGCCCAACAAAATTGCCATCATCCAAAGGTTCCCACCTCCTCAAAAGGTAAGATATTCTTGAAGTTTCCCAGGTTTATCAGGGTATTATAGAAGATACATTAAGGATTTCAGTAAGCTAGCCTCTCCATTGTTTGGTCTTTTGGGAAAAGATGTTGAGTTCATATGGACTAACAATTGTCAAGAGGCTTTGGATACCTTGAAAATTAAACTGGTGACTGCCCCAATTTTGAGAGGTCCAAACTAGGCCCTACCTTTCCACATTCATACATATGCCTCAAACAAAGTGATAGGAGTAGCCATAGGGAAAATTGATGAGAAGCTACCTTATGCCATATATTTTGTAAGTAAAAACTTGTCGAAGGCAGAATTAAACTACACTGTAACTGAAAAAGAGCTCCTAGTTGTAGTCCATTCCCTAAATAAGTTCAAACACTACATCACCAGCTATCAAACATTTGTACACACAGATCATGTTGCAATTAGGTATTTAATGAAAAAACCAGATGTAAATTCTCACATTATTAGATGGTTGCTTTTATTGCAGCAATTTGATTTAACCATTGTTGATAAGTCGGGTAAGGAAAATGTTGTTGCTGATTTTTTGTCTAGAATTGATCTGCCTGTAGGTGAAGAAGGAATGGTGGATGATCAAATTCCAGATGAACACCTATTTTCTATCTCAGTACTCTCTCCATGGTTTGCTGATATAGCAAATTACTTGGTTTCCGCATAGTTCCCACCACACTTGTCCTCAAAAGAGAAGAGCAAGATCGTGAGGAAAAGTGCCCCTTTCACCTGGATTGGGGGCAATCTCTTCAAACATGGCCCAAATCAAGTTTTGAGGAGATGTGTTAGGGAGGAGGAAGTTTTTGAAATTCTCCTAACCTGTCATGATGGGCCTTGTGGGGGCCATTTTGCAGCAAAGAGGAATGCCTTCAAAATCTTGCAAGCAGGTGACTATTGGCCCACTCTTCTTCAAGATGTAAGGAGATATATTAGCCAATGTGGCTGATGGCAAAGGATGGGGAAACCTACTCCAAGGGATGAGATGCCCCTGCAACCTCAAGTGACTTTCGAGCCACTTGAGAAGTGGGGCATGGATTTTGTGGGTCCTATCAACCCTCCTTCAAAGCAGAAATCTTACATCATCGTGTGCACTAATTATTTGACAAAATGGGTAGAAATAAAGGCGATCAAGGTAGCAACAAAAGAAAAAGTCACTGAATTTTTGAGAGAGAATATATTCTACAAGTTTGGATATCCAAGAAAATTAGTCATAGATCAAGGGAGTCAATTTACATCCAATCTGATTGAAGAATTGCTCACACATGACAAAATTAAGCACAAAACTTCCACCCCTTATCATCCGCAAGAAAATGGATAGGTGGAAGTCACTAACAGAGCTTTGGAGGGGATTTTGACCAAGGTAGTGAGCAACAACAGAAAATATTGGGCAGATCAATTGGTTAAGGCCACCTGGGCCTATAGCACCACCTGGAAGACCACTATAGGGTTCACACCCTATGAGTTGGTCTATGGGAAGAAGGCTTTGCTATCAATAGAATTTGAATATAACACACTAAGGATGGCAGCTTAGCTGGACCTAGATCTCAGCCATGCACAAAAGGAAAGGTTACTTCAGCTAAATGGATTGGATGAACAGATATTGCAGGCCCTTCTCCACTTAGAGGTAGTCCAGCTTCAAAGGAAAATATGGCATGACAGACACCTCAAAGAGAAACATTTCCAAGAAGGAGATTGGGTGCTACTACATGATTCAAGGTATAAAGATTTCAAGGGCAAACTGAGGACAAGATGGTTGGGACCGTACATAATAGAAAGGTGCAATGACAGTGGTTCAGTTATGATCAAGACCATCAATGAAGAAGCCATCCCCATGCCTATCAATGGGCATAGGTTGAAAATATACAGGAAGCCCCTCTCCAAGCAAGAATTCATTGAGAATCTGAGCAAAACAGTGTTGGTAGTGGAGCAAGTCTCTGCCTCCACTCCACCCACACCCTAAAAAATAAAAAAATAAATGAGGAGAATAAAATATCCCTAGGTGAAAACCTCCCCTTGGAGGTGCCCAGGGTAGGCAGTGAGGGTGAAAACCTCTTAGAGGCGCCCCAACTATCACTAAGAAAAAAAAAAGATAAAAAGAAAAAGAAAAGAAAAACAAGAACGGAAAATTAACTTCTTTTAAATGCATTACAGATTGTAGGAGGGCCAAAGAAGAAAAAGGGACATGGCCAAGCTGAATGCACCTCTAATAGATCATTTCTCCATCACTATTTTCTTTTCCCAGTCCCTGGTCTCACTTGTTATGGAAAACTATGCATGCTATAGGAGGCTCTGTGCATTCTATAGGAGGCTCCTGTAGAAATAACAAAGAGCTCGAAATCAAGTCCAGAAAAGGATCAGAGGGCTAGATACTTGTCCAGAAGACTTGTGGACCCCCTTGCCACCATTCATCCTCTTAACTCTCCATTCCATACTTGCACCACTGCATTTTCACTTTCTTCTTTCTTCCTTGAACACAAAACACAAAAATCCTGTTCCTTTTGTTTTAAAAAAAAAAAATGAAGAATAAAACAACAACATCCTTAACTTATCTCTTACCTAGTGCATACTAGTTTCTTTTCCTTGACTGACAAAACCTTCCT
Source organism: Pinus taeda (assembly GCA_000404065.3). Taxonomy (NCBI): domain Eukaryota; kingdom Viridiplantae; phylum Streptophyta; class Pinopsida; order Pinales; family Pinaceae; genus Pinus; species Pinus taeda. The sequence goes on from APFE030771728.1 coordinate 64,780, forward strand.
TAGCTATCTCTCCAGTCCCTGCTCAAGCCTAAGCCAAAATTTTTAGAGGGAGAAGTAGTTATAGGAAATCCTGCAAGATTCCTGTAGCAACTAATCCCCTTAAAAATTGAGCTCCAGAGGCAAGGTAAGTGCAACCATAGATGTATAAAACACGCAAGGAGCCGGTCTTGATTAAAGATCACTAGTATGAGGTAGCTGAGCCACCAATTCAGAATCCACGGGCGCCATTATTAGCAATCCATGAATAGAACGCCAAAGTCTGAGCATGCAACAACACGGTAGCGACTAACAGGTAAATGACTAAACCCATTCCTCTATTGCATGAGTATAATTTAAAAACTACATGGACAAGTGAGATGGTTGCGATTAAATGAGATTGGTGGGTAGCTAACTGGCCACCCTTGTCCAGTTCAAACAACACCCCTCATCCAGTTCAAACAGCGCCTCATCCAGTTCAAACAGTGCCTCATCCAGTTCAAACAATGCTCAGTGGGTGCAATCAGCACGTGTGATCAGTCCACTCGAGAAAATCTCAAAACAGGGAGCGTTGGCATCTAACGGAAATGATTGAAATAATTACGGTAGGCAACATAAAGGTTTGATCATGACAAGGAAGTAGAGACCAACAGTTGGGATGAGGGTAACGTACCCTTCCTGCCACCTCACCTCATCACCGCAAAACACTCTTGTAAGCTTAAGTATGCTACATTCGATTGCCTCCACCACCTTTATTTTCATTTGTTTCGACAAGCTCTCAGTTGTAGCAACCTACCTACCACCTCTAGAGCCTCGAAACAGTCGCTCTCTATTAATTTCAGATCCCTTCCACTTATCTGGCTCTACAGGAGCATTATTAGACTGTTACATGAGTAGAAACACAATCCTACAGGGGCCTTTCTACAGGAGGGCCAGTGAGCAATGTCGTAGAGGAAAATTCAAGATTTTATGGCAAATTCAAGATCGAAGAGGTAGGCTTTGTGTAGACCCTCTCTACATTTCTGTCTCTACAAAGGGTGGTGTGATTTCTAGCGAGGTATTGAGTTGAAAAGAAAGGAAAAGTGAGAACAAAGTTTGCGTGTGTTTTTTTTTTAATATATATCTTATCTATCTATCTATCTATCTATCTATATATATATATATATATATATATATTTATATAATATATATAATATATATATTATAATATATATATATATATATACAGTTTCTCCATTTACTCTTTGCACTAAAATACTATCTCTTTCTCCTCTGTGGTATTCTCCTCTATAAAGAGATGATGCAACTCTAAAGAATTAAGCCTGTAAAAAAGTGAACTTGCATTGGATAGTCTTCTCATTTTTTGAAAGGAAGAAAAAACTCTCCTGTATACTCTTTGATTTTTAAGATATTATTTCCCTCAAATAGACCGAGAAGTAATGTAAGTTTAAGAACAAAGTTTGAAGGGAAGAAAAGCTGCAATTTTTTTGTGTTAAAAAAAGGAAGAACATGAAAACTCTCTTTGGTTCCAGAAAGGAAACCTCAGCTATTACTTTGTTTTCAGGTTTGAAATTTGCTGCCTTCCTCCTCACCTGAGTTATTCCAGCAGTCTCTGAACATCATGACAGGGGGTTTTATGAGGAAGGAGCCTCTGAATTCAACTAAGTTGCATGAACATCCAGAAGTGGTAGCCCTCTTTACCAGGGAAAATTGGATGCCTTTCTTTGAAAAATTTCATGGGTACGATGAGGAAGTCACAAAGGAGTTTTTATTTTTCTTTAAAACCTCACTCAAAAACCCATGCCACTGTTAGTTTCAGGGGTATAACCATAGAAATCACATTAGAATTCATCAGTAGGGTCATCGGTCTCCCACTTGGTCTACCCTGGAGCAAAGAAGAAAAACCACTGGGTCAATTTGCCAAGAAGACCCTTTTCCAGCCTAATGAACATCTCGTGGAGGATAAGAATGGCATCAAGAGGACAAGTATACCTTATCCATGGGGTGAGGTTAGTTATCAAATCATGAAATATATCTCCTGTGAAGGAAGATACAACATAGTTTATGGGTATCATTTCAGAATTTTACATGAACTAAGATATGGCATGGACCTTCCTGCATCCAGAAAACTCAATATTCCATATTTTCTCCTCCAATCCTTAATAGAATATAGCACCAAATTGAAGGCAGGGTTTCCAAACCAATTGGCTCAACATGGGATAATTAAATTTCTGGTGGAGGATGCCTTCCACACTTTCACAATCCCCATAACCTAGGAGATTTCCAGGAACATGACTAAGGAGAATGATATAAAAGCTCTCACTGATGACCTTCCATCTGGAAGTGAAGAGGATGAACAAAAAGGGGAAGCTAACAATGAAATCCATGAATAAGCAAAGAACACTCAATTGGAAGAAGAGGAACTCCACACAGAAGAAGAAGGGAACTAGATAGGAGAGGAGAAGCATGACACTGTGAAAGATGAGCCTAAAATAGAGAAGAAGAAATAATCAAAAGTGGAAAAGGGTAAAACCACAGTAGAGAAAAGAAGATCCCAAGAACTAAAAGGAAGAAACCTAAGGCAGTGCAGAAAAAGGTTGCCACAAGAAAGGCATAACCTAAGCAAGTAGAGGAGAAAACAAAATCAGAGATAGCAGAAACAGGAAAAGCAATAGATGAAGAAGAAGAAGAATAAAAGCAAGAAGCGGTGTCTCCTCAGATACTAGCAAGAGAGGTAGCAGTTGTTTTTGCTGCACTTAGTACTCCAGTCAAGCCCAAAGGAAAAAGGAAGAGACAACCATCTATGTACTTCAAGGCTCGAAAGAGCACCAGAATAAAGATGGGGAAGCCTCAACCACCTTTAAAGGATCCCATCATCATTGAGGATGTCTCTACTACAACAAAGGAGGAAAATCCATAAAAAACCCCTGTCACTTACGAAAGAGGAAGTCCTAAGACCTCTAATTGGAAAGAAAGGATAAAACTAATGGACTCTAAAACAGTCCTACAAGAGGCACAAACCTCTCTACAGTAGGCATTGGCAAAGCTCCAAGAGACTGAAAAACTTGAAAAGAAGGCAGAAGAACAGACCAAGGAGGAAGACAAGGCGAAAGAGATACGAGAGCCTGGACCTTAGCCTAACTTAGGCTCTTACTACAACCTTCTGGAAGGGGGGAAGATCATCCCACAAAAGTTTGCAATCTCTCTTTTCTTTGAGCTAGAAAAGGAAAGAGTAAGGACTCATCCATGGATGCAGATTGCAAAATCAAGAGGGGTGGAAGAAATTGGGCACATGGAAAACAAATTGAGGGAAATGGTCAAAGAATTGAGCATGGTCAAGCATATAGAAAGCATCGGAAGAGCTCAACTGGAGGCAGAAAATGAAATTTTAAAGAAGCAGCTGCAAGAAAGGGAACCTCAAGGAGGAAATGAACTATCAATCTTAAAAGAATAGCAATAGGAAGAGGAACCCCAGACAGACAATGAGACATTAATAAGACAACAACAAGAAAGGGAATCCCAGGAAGAAAATGAAGTGTTGATCTTAAGAAGGCAGCTACAGGAAAGGGAAGCCCAATTAGCATGCATTGTCAGCTGGGCTATGGAGGCATTACAGTGTAGGCAGCTAGCCAAATCATATGCAGTGTACCTCAAGGATCAATGGCTCCAATTTCAAATCAAGACACTGGCCCATAGGGGCATAATACCTTTTCAAGATTATGGCCAATTCATGAATCTATGTGATCACAGTTTAGTTGAGGACAAAGAAAAGCTAGCAGAGTTTTACTTACACAACATGGCCCTTGTTGATATCAACCAATGGGATCCAAATGTTGTAGTGGGAGACTTGCAGTTGATGGCCATGGCATCTTAGATGAGACATGAAGAGAAAAGGGTAGCAGAAATTAACAAAATGATGGCAAAAGAGCTGAGTGAACACCTGATGGTTAGAGAAGAACCAACAGACCCCATGGCTCTCATCTATGCCCACCAATAGCTTGTATCTAATCTTTAAGTTGTCCCAGACTATGTTGATAAGCAGGCTCAGGCTATTGCACATTTCAAGGACATGGAGAAATTGTTTGGAGATGATTGCATTCATGCCTGCATGAGAAGGTGGAACACATTGCAACACAACCTATAGATCAGGGAGTATCACTCCCCAAGTAGGACGAGGAAATCCATGAGGAGAGTGCCAGTGTATAAGAACTCTATGCAAAGTTTGAAGGCCAATTGGATTGGACTCAAATTTAGTCCTCCACTGCTACTAGGACTGCTGAAAGGAGTAAAAGAGGAGGAAGAACAGAAATAGTGGGAAGACATGGATAAAAAGGCAGGATTCCATGATAAAGAGGAAGATATCACATTAGAAGCATGGGATGTCAGGGAATCTGTCAGAGCCATCAACGATGAAGAGTTAGACTAGTTGCTCAGAGGATGAACAACCCATTCAGTAGGGGGGTGATGATGAGCCCTAGAAATGGGTAATTATATGGGCTCATTTTTCCTCTTAATTCAACTTAATCCACCATTCTCATTAGTTTATTGCACGTTTTTGAATATATTTATGCTAATAGAGTGAATTGGGTTTTTTATTTGGCCATGTTGTCTAATGTGTGCTTTATGCAATTTTTTTGGTCAATTTTGGACAAAGTCAGGGGATTTATGAGAAAATGGTAGCAAATACTTGAGGAAAATAGGGAAGAGAATTTGTAGTGGGGTGTCTCCTTCATTTATGTCCCCTTGCCTTGAATCCTCCATCAAAAACTTGGAGCACAAAGGTCCACATTAATGCATCCAAGGGGCAGCCGAGTAAGTAAAGAAGGACTATTGTTTATATCTAGTTCTGGAAAGCCAAGCTCCTTGATCTTAGGAGGACTGTTGGAGGAATCCATTTGTATAAATAAGGGGGCTTAGAGCCTCAGTAGGTTAGCCAGTCATTAGTATAATTTTCACACTTTTCTGCAGCATTTGTTTAGTTCATTTTTGAGTTTCTTTTTGTGGACAGTTTATGTAATGTCACTATTATTTTTGATAATGAAGATGAAATAGTTTTTGAGCCAGGACTAATCTCTTTTAGAGGGCTCAATCTCTTGGGTTATGGCCCAACCCAAGCTGCCCAACACCTCTTGCCTTGAACTTATATGTTTTTGCTTCATTTCATGAGTTAATTTCTGTTACATAGGTGCATTTTACTTTGTTTAGATTAGGTTGCTTTTGATGGTTTGCATAGCTGTTTTTGTTTCAGTTGCTCAAGTAGGTTAATGCAGTGACCGAATAAGATTCAAAAAGGATAAAATAGGCCTTGATCTATTTTCTTCCTTTCTGGGACTATGATTTGAGGTCAAGGCACTACTGTTGCCACCAAAAACACAATTTTGCTCTCCCATGCAATTTCTAGTGTGATGACTTGATTTGGAAAGATTGATATATTGATTCAGATTTAGTTTCCTATATCACTTCCTATTCTTTTATCGTAGATCTCTCTACATTCTTTTCTGTTCAAAGGTCATTGTTCATCATTTTCTGTTTGTAGGTCAGAAATTAGGTCAAGCTAGAGAAACTTTTGTTTTCATGGTATAGTTAGTCCTTTCATTGATTAGTTTTTGTAAGTAGATGTGTAGATCTCTTGCAAGACACATCAGCTCACTATACGTCCATAAAGCAGTCAGCACCAGCATTAGCTCACTTCTCACAGATTTCCCTAGTCATTCACAACCTTTCGCCAATCTGCCTTCATTTTTTCGCTTTTCCATAAGCTTTCCTTTTGCCACTTGAACAAATCCAACCATCATGTTTTTTATTTATCTTCCTTGAGAAGCTCCATACACCTCAACATCTTCATCTAGACTTTAGTTACCCTTTCCCATCATTTTCCACTTCCAAAACTCCAAAAGTAGCTCTCGGCCTCGTCCTATAGATCCTCCTATAGATCCCCTGCAACCTCTTGTATAATTCCCTGTAAGTGGTTTTTCAAAATCTGATTGTAATGGAAGTCATCAGAAGGGTACTAGGGGCTTGTTAGGACCTCTCCATACCTTCCTCCACCTCTACAAAAGTCAAATCGACCTTCCTTCGCCACCAAACCTTTGCACAATCACAACCAGATAAATCACAAGCATAATAATTTCACATAAAAACACTCAAAAGCACAAAAATATGTTTTCTTCTCATTTCTTTTTAGAAGTAGCTTGAATAAATGAAATTTACCTTTTTAGTAGTCAATGGCACTCATTTCATCAGTTTCCATCTCTTTTCCTACAAACGTAGGGTTAGTGGGTAAATTAGGGTTTTCTAGGGTTTGCTTTAACATTCCAGTTTTCTTTCTCTTTCTACAAATAGAATAGCCTCTGTAGAGTTATCTTTCTTTCATCATACTTAAAATATTCTTATGGAAACTCATAGAAGTTTTCTTGAGCTCCTAGTGATCTTGTGCGAGTTGACCAAGTGACAGCCTGTAGTAAGAGCTAGTACTTGTGCATACAACACCATCGCTTCCAAGTTTGTTACGAACTATCGGGTTGATAAAAGTAAAGTAGGAAGCCCCAGGAGTTGCAACATTATTGCTACAACACTGGTGCTCACTAGTAACATGCATCAAAATGATATCAAGCATTCAACAGAACCAAGAAAACAACACTGACACAAGGCGAAATACAAAAAGTGACAGAAAAGTAGCAAAACACATGAAAAGTGGACTTACCCAAAACAGCTAAGCTAAATGTGTCGAATGATCCTAGATGCAATGTGGGATGTCACAATTCCAATATTGATGTGAGGAATGAAATATAAAGTGTCGAATAAATAAGTTTTGATAAGATCGAGGCTTATGACGTGCATGCCACAAATCTAGGAAAAAGCGACACATGGTGGGAGCTTTCGAAAATGGCTTTTGCATGTAACCTCACCTGCTAAAAATGGATCCCTAAAATATAGGGATGTTTTTTTTCTTTTTTCCCCTTTTTTCGGGAAAAAATAGCGTACGCATGCAAATCAAGATTGCTTAGTCCTAGGGGGAATTGGTCAACCTGAGATCAGATGAAAGAGTCTACAAGCCTGGCGATGACATTTGCACAGTTTCTGGGCTGAGAAAGTTTGGATGTCCTTCATGCATTATGAAATTTCTGGGTGTAGCATGTCTGGATGTCCTTCATGCATTGTGCAATTTCTGGATTGAAACCTTGGCTATCAGTCAAAATTGGGAATTTTTTTGGATGAAGCCCAGTGTAGGGCTGCATTACGCAGTATTCAGAGGGAAGGCTGCCTGACTGGATTGTGCATTTCTAGAGCCGAACAGGTAGCCCAGGTTGATTGTGCATTTTCTAGAGGGAAGGCTCATTCCCCTCCAGAATTGCGCAATTTCCTAAGTGAGCATCATAGCAAAAAAATGGCTAAGTCCTGGAGTGCCAGCCTGCGGGTGGGAGGCAAACAAGTTGCCAAGCATAGGATGGAAAGCCATTAAGACTTGACTAAAGCGATTATACTTGGACAGTGTAATACATGCTACTAAGGATGGTTGATAGGGAGGCTCCAAAACAAAGCTAAGGAAAAATTTTTGAGAGTGGTTTCATTCGCTACAACACTTGGTGACACATGGTTAGAACTCCAACTCTCTTAATGGGCCTTGCTTCGTGAAAAGTAAGTCTAAATCCTTTGGAAGTATTGTTCAATTCTTAGATCATCTTGGTTTCCACAATAGCTTGATTGAAATATGTAGCACCTTTCATGCTTTTGGTTGGTCAGCACACATTCCAAGCTAAATCAACATAGTTGTTTCGAGTAGGGTTGAGGGGTACATTGGTACACAAGCAATATGATAGTAAGAGTTTAAGTTTCATCTTTGGTGTTTCTCCTCTACGAGCAGGCATGTACAGTACCCCGATAGAGTTACATAGGAACATAAGCATCGTGCCACTACTAACGAGCCTGGTTAGTAACCCGACAAACATACTTGCATCACCTCTTTACATAGGAAGCCTTTATATTATTTCTCCATATTCATTTTTAATTTTCAAAAATTTTCACATTTTCATTTTTTTCATTTTTCATTTTTTCAAGAACTGTGCATAACACTTATTCATTTTGAATGTATAAGAGGGATCCTGACTTATTGAGAGCAGAAGAGGTTGTTGATTTAGAGAAGTATTTGTATATATACCTCTAACATACATGTTAAGGTTTTTCCCCTCACCTTACTCTACTTCATTGGGTTGACAAGGGTTAACCCAACAACAACTAGCTAGAGTAGGTGATACTAGTTAGTGCGCAAGTGTTGTGTTTTCATCAAGGTTTACTTCAAACATAATGTATTTTTCATTGGTGTATCATTGACTGAAGACAACAAGTTCTACATACATCGATTAGATAGCTGATAACCAAGTATTGATAGTTGTACAAGTCCTCTTCTACTTTACCCTGCTTGTTTCCATAGTCGCACATGGTTTCACGTGAAACTAACCTACAAACGTAAACAAGTAAACAAACAAAACCAAGCAAGCAAGCAAAGAACAAACCAAGCAAGAAAGAAAACATGCATGCACAAAAAAAAGAAAAAATAAAACACTACTCCTACTCCTAATCTAACGGTGCATTGGTCTGATCAGGTGAAGTGCTATTTGCAATGTAGTCATCAACACATTGGTCAACCCATGTTGGTGAAGGAATGATTCGTGAACAACATAGTCGCATGAACCAACAAACATGAAAGATATAATAATGTAGACAAACACATTCTAATTTTAAATGCATCCATAGAAAAGAAACAAGCAAAAGCACATGAGATGCACTATGTTGACTTGCCACGGTGTTGTGCTATACTGCAGGGAGATGTTAAGCATATGCATTCTCTTGACTGTGACATGCAAGAAAACGTGAGAAATATAGAAAACTTATGTCATGCAAGTGTGCTTGTTGTGTACGATTCCTCCAATGCATGAGTGATGGGATCATGTAGTTCGAGTGGAGGAAGAGAAATATGTGTGTTAGATTGATCTTCAATGTATACAGATGAGCGATGAGGAGCCTTGGTTGTTTCGAAAATTTCCTGATTGCAAGTGAAACCAACCTCAGGACTATGAGGGCCTAACATAACCATCATCTTGAGCTAAAGTGCCTCGACAACCTGTAGGGTTTCGACTTCAGTAACATATACATCATCATAAACAGGTGGCTTTGAGATATCAACATCGATAAAATTATCATTCTGAACAAATACGGGGGTAGATAGATCACTCCATCTACGATCAGAAAAATCACTGAGTTCATCAGCATCCTCATGATCAGATAAATCAAATAGAGAGGTATATGAGAAGCAAGCATGTTCACCCTCTATGTTTCTACAAAAAGAAGATGAAAAATCAAGTGGTTTTTCAATGCAGAATTTGTCCCCTCCTTCATCGAATGATGGATTGACATTGGGTGTGTTCAATGAATGATCAACAATAGATGTACCCATGGATGAATTTATAGCAAGAAAATCAAAGATAGTGGAATCACCAAAGATGTTAGCAAAAAGTGGAGGAGAAGCAGACAAAAGGAGATCATCCTTCACCGCAAGGTGATTTTTAGGTTCCCAGTCATACTCATCATAAACGACAATGAAGGTTGGTTGTGCAAAACCAACTCCATCAGTGGCTTGATCCTCATTCACAACAGGTGTAGAGTCTGGAACAGAAGAACACGATATAGTACAATCTAGAGGTTCAGCAAACCTCAAAGATGGAGGCTGAGGTATGAAATGCATGTGACAACCCATGAGGTTCGTAACCTAATCTACACGAAAATTGAGAGCAGTGGTCATGGGAGGATGTGACAGTTGAATAGATGTGTGTGCATGTTCTCCCAGATCACTCTGTAGTGGTGGAGCTATTTGATGAGGGGAAGGTGAATAGTCACTTGTGATAGCGATTATGTCTGCTTGTGATTGCATGCTTCCATCACCAAGGTATGCTGAGTGGGGTTTGAACTTCACCTTCATATTGGGATAGAATGATTTGTGAAGCTAATATTCAAATCCATCCCAAAGATATTGGAATTTCATCTAGTTTTTTGGAGCTTCAAATTGCAGTATATGTAGCGCTTCTAAAAGTCCATAGGCAATTCCTGTGGAGTCTTCCATTGTTTGAACAATTTTTTTCAAGAGGTTTAGGATCAAAATGATTGAACATAGATTTAATTAAATCACATAACTACTCAAGTGAGTGCATGCAATAGTGAGGCAGGTTGTGGCACTATTGTTTCGGAGATTCGTGAAGTGTGTGTGAAAGCAATGTGCTGAACTCATCTTCATCAAATTCCTCCACATCCTCAATGAATGTGATCCAAAATATATTTTGGATATACTCCTAAGTCTAAGTGTTCCTCATAGAGGAAAATGAAAGTTCAAGGAAGTTCCTAGAGGTAGCCCCATTGTAGAGATCTTCTCCTTTTGAATCTACTGCAACTTGAATGGGAAAAAATGGAATTAGGATATAGAATTTATCACAGAAAGAAGATGCCCCATGTTCTTTAGAAAAAGAGGAAAAATCCTCTAAAATGGGAAAAAAACCCTTATAAAGGGAAATCATATTAGAAGAGGGCCAAAGGCAGACTTAAGCAGAAAGGGGAAGCACCCCCAACTGCTGATCCCTAACATATCAGGTCAGAGGCGGGCATATGCATTAACATAAGGAAAGGACCGGGCTGAAGTGATATTGCGATCGTTGATATTGGCGGATCGCAATCAGCAATGCCACAAGGCAAAAGATGGACCCCAAGGCCAATGCAACTTACGATTACGATATATTGCATCACAACATCGTGTCACAATGATATAAAGGGGTAATAACGTTGGACTCGATGGGATTTATAAACTCGGCCATATAAACTTTGAGTTTCGTTAAAATGGATTTTCCATGTATTAACGTGTTTCAGCATAAAAACAGAAATACAAAGGAGGAAGGCCACAAAGTGACGTGATATGATCTGGATTGCCAAATTACGGGATCAGAGTGACGGCGAGGATCAAATCGGCAATTAGCGATCGACAATCCCTAATAGCATAGCTATGCTATTTGCGATAGCGATAACCAGACCCGATACGGTTATAGGGCTGATTCTATAATTTTTGAAGTCCAGGAATTTGATTTTTCAATGTATTTCCCATGTAGTTAGAATTTAGCCCATATGCTTAAGCGATGTGATATTACGCCTAATAGTGGACCTGATAGGGTTATAGGGGTGATTTAATGGATTTTTAGGTCCTGAAATCATGCTCGATAGTGTATTTTTTGGAAATTCTCTATGTAATGGGATTTTCTCAATTTTCGAGTTTTTGCCTATTAAACGGCCCTAATTCCTTCTGTAACTACTCCTAGTCATTGATCCATGCTGAAATAGGCGTTTTGATAGGTAATGATGCATTTTATAGCCACAGAGACACAGAGCCAGATGGCTGGTTTAACCAACAAGGAACAGAGAAGCCACAGAGCCGCAAGGGAATGATTGAATCACAGAGAAATGGCCAGGGAAGCTGAAAAGCTTAGAAAATGCCTCAAAGGAGGCAGAGATCTCAATTGAGTAGAGAGAGTGAAAACAATTAGTGTAGAAAGAAAAAGCTGAAGCACAGACCAGGCGAGGGAGTCACTTGGAGTTCAAGTGGAAAGCCAGAGGGCTGTAAACTAAAAAAGAGCCAAAGAAGCCAGAGGCAGAGCCAAGTGCCAGAGCCAAGAGCTAGAGCTAAGAGCGAGAGCGAGAGCTGAGAGCCAGAGCAAGAGCCGAGATCTAGAAAGCCAAGAGCTTCAAGAGCCATGGATAAAATGGTGTCTAAACCCATTGTTTTTGTGTAAAATAGTGGAGTTGAGCCAAGAGCTTGTAAAAAGTACTTTGCCATAATCTTAGAGAGCCTAGCTGAGTTGACTAGAGCTCACGGAGACATAGCCCAAGAGTTTTGTGTGAACTCCTAATTAATATTGTTGTTATGTGTGATTTATTGTTGCTGCATCGTATCTGCTGCTTTATTTACTGTTATATGTATTTATATATCAGTTTGAGCACATTAAATTATAGCACATAAACTATTTTAATAACAAACTTCAGCATACACCTTATTTTCAAGCACATATTTAATTCCACATTGGTTAATCATACAGACTTGGGAATATTTAAGATTTGGAAATGGGAGAGATTCTTGTAAGTTAGACAAGAAGCCTAAGTGCCCCATTTTTAGATTAGGTGGTATCAGAGCTTGAGACTGGTTAACCCCACCTTCAAAGAAGGTTACACAGAATCCTTGATTGAAAGAGAAAAGCTTGCTTGTCTAAAAAGTGTTTAAACAACCAGAGGTTGATTGTATGCATGCTTTGCAGACTGACTATTGGTTGAGTTTGCAATCTAGGGAGGACAAGAAGGAAGAAGGGCTGAAGGCATTCTTCTATCCCAAAGGACCTTGAGGTAGTCCTTGCAGCACAAGAGGTTTGTTGCAAAAGTTTGCTTGAATAAGCTCTTTGTTCATCTTGTTTGAAGTTCTTTTGTTCATTGGTATAATGACAACTTCTACAAGTGAGTCCTAAAATTCCTCTTTCTTCATCACAAGACTCTTTGATGAAGACATGAAGCAAGATTTTTCCACCATGATGGATATGGTGAGAGAAATGTATGAGGATGAAAGAAAGCGCAACATACTTAGAGAGCAGTTGAATTCCATGAAGGAAGAGAAGCAGATGATTTCTGAGAAATTGCAGGAAATGGAGAGGCAACTTCATATTGCAAATATGAACCTGAGAAGGATACATGAGTTGGAAATGCAGCTCTTTGTTGCCCATGAAGTCGTAGTCAAGTATCAGCTTGAAGAAGATGTAAACCATTCCATTTTGTCTTCAAATTCTTCTAAGAATGCTTATATTTGTTCTTTTGACAAACATACCAAAGGCATAGGTTCCAAGCAAATGTCCAAGATGGGCTATGAAGGAAAGGGCTTGGAAAGCATGCAGAAGGTATTGTTGAACCAATAATGGTTGAGGAAAAGCCTAAGTATTTTGTTCTTGGCTATAGACAGTATTATGGAAAGAGTTCCAAAGCTGTCATGAAGGCCATTGAAACATCTCAAGAAGGGGTTGCATTGCAGAGTGTGAAGATTGTATTAAGGAGGAATGCAATAGCTTAAAACATCATTTGTAGGATGCAGGTGTTCAGAGGCACACACTTGAACCAGAGAGTTGGGGAGACTCTGACAGCCTTGAAGAGATTGATGGCGTTCCAAAGGGAGCCACTTCTTCATTGAATTCACCTCCTCATGAAGGCAATAAAGATGAAAGAGGTAGGTATAAATCTGGTTCTAATCATTTTCCTTTTGATTGTGCAAAGCATGATAAATTTGCACATACATATGGGAAAAGTACTACTTGTTCCTTTTGTGGTTTGGATAACCATATTGTTTCTAGATGTTGGAAGAGAATGACCACATACATGAAACATTTGAAGGAAAGGAAGCAAGAAGCCAAAGGTCCATTGGACAAGGAAAATCATGATATTAAAAGGATGCACATGCAGTGCACTTACTGCCATAAGCAATGACATCTTGCTGCAAAATGTTGGACTTTGAATCCAACAATGCTTCCACAAAAGTTGAAGAAATTGGAAAGAGAAGATGGCAAAAATGGAAGTGAAGATTCCATGAATGATATGTCTCAGGATGATTCACATGATGGTGCTGATGTGTAGATAAAGGTAGTACCTTGGAAAGGGATTGGTAAGAAACGATTAGAGTTCTTATCTGATTAAGATTGCATGTCTATTAATGCATCTATTTTCATTTCTTGTTGCAACATTATATTTCATTTTAGCTTCGAAAGTAAAGTGTGGTTAAGTGAAATTTGAAGGATGAAATGCATGCATGAGCCTAAGATGCATGAACACAGGGATATTGATGATTTTCTTGTTTTTGAACGCGTATGTGTAATTAACTTGTAGGGTTGATTGCTTTGACATGCATGTGATGCCATGTTGACTTGGGAGAAGTTAACTTGGTCTCCAAATGGAGATAATGATGAAGTATTTCATATTTTGAAAAAGATTCCTAATGGTCTTTTTCTACATGCTTGACTTGAAGGGTCATTTATTTAAAGGAATGTTTTGTGGGCTTTGTATTTAGTCCATCATTTGTATGTTGATGTAAGACAGGGATGTGTTCACAAGATGTGAAATATGTTTCTTTTGTTGAAGCAGGAGTTTAGGCCATCCAGTTGTTGTCTGTTTTTTTTTTGTTGTTAACAGTTGTTGTTGACAGCTTGTCAAACAGGTACAAATGATAGTTTTGTGAAGCAGATGGACTTCACATTGGTTTGAGCCACCTTGGATCAATGATAAAGGAAGAGAAGTTCAAACTAATTTATGTGACCATCTAAGCAGGAGTTCTACAGGAAGGCAAGGAGGGAGATAGTTCTTTCCAGGAGGACTAGCATATCCAGGAAGGAAAGTGGTCAAAGGCCTTGGTTCAGAGACCCTTTGTAAGGTAAGTGTATGGAGGCTGAAAGAAGAGGGTTCTGTTACTCTCATTTACTATTCAGATCAGTATATCAGTATTTTGGAGACCAAAAGCTATTTTAGTGGGAAGGCGTGATCCAAAATGGATTTTGGATAGACTCCTAAGTCTAAGTGTTCCTCACAAAGGAAAATGAAAGTCCAAGGAAGTTCCTAGAGATAGCCCCATTACAGATAACTTCTCCTTCTGAATCTACTACAACTTAAATGGGAAACAATGGTCTTAGGATGCAGAAGTTATCACAAAAAGAAGATGGCCTATGTTCTTTAGAAAAAGAGGAAAAATCCTCTAAAATGGGAAAAAAACCCTTATAAATGGAAATCACATCGGAAGAGGGCCAAAGGCAGACTTAAGTGGAAAGGGAAAGCACCCCTAATTGTCGATCCCGGACATATTGGGTCAGAGGTAGGCATTTTCATTAACATAATGAAATGACTAGGCTGATGCGATATTGCAATTCCCGATATTGACGAATCACAATTGGCGATGCCAGGAGGCAAAGGATGGACCCCCAGGCCAATGCGACTTGCGATTGCGATATATTGCATCACAATGTCGCGTCGCAGTGATATAAAGGGGTGATAACATTGGACCTGATGGGTTTTATAAACCTGTCCATATAAATTTTGAGTTTCGTTAAAAGGGATTTTCAATGTATTAATGCTTTTCAGCGTAAAAACCAAAATACAAAGGAAGAAGGCCTTGAAGCGATGTGATATGATCTGGACCATCAGATCACAGGATCAGATCAACAACTAGGATTAAATCGATGATCAGTAATCGGTGATCCCCAATAGCAGGGCTATGTGATTTGCGATAGAGATAGCCAAACCTGATACGATTATAAGGCGGATTCTATAATTTTTGAAGTCCGGGAATTTGATTTTTCAATGTATTTCCCGTGTAGTTAGAATTTAGCCCATATGCTTAAGCGATGCAATAATACGCCTAATGGTGAACCCAATAGGGTTATATGGGCAATTTAATGGATTTTTAGGTCTGGAAATCATGCCCGATAGTGTACTTTTCAGAAATTCTTTGTGTAATGGGATTTTCCCAATTTTCGGGGTTTTGCCTATTAAATAGCCCTAATTCCTTCTATAATCGCTCCTGATCATTGATCCACACTAAAGTAGGCATTTTGACCGGAAATGGTGCATTTTGCAGCCACAGAGCCATAGAGCTAGATGGCTGGTCTAATCAGCAGGGATCAGAGAAGCCACAGAGCCACAGGGGAATCATTGAATAGCAAAGAAACGTTTAAGGAAGCTGAAAAGACTGAAAAATGCCTCAAAGGAGGCAGAGAGCTCAATTGAGCAGAGAGAGTGAAAACAGGTAGCGCAAAAAGCAAAAGTTGAAGCCCAGAGCAGCCGAGGGATTCACTTGGAGCTCAAGTGGAAATCCAAAGGGTTGTAAACTGATAGAGAGTTGAAGAAGTTAGAGCTAAGAGCTAGCCAAGAGCTAAAGCCAAGAGCCGGAGTGAGAGACGAGAGCTAGAGCCAGAGCCGAGAGCCAAAAAGTCGAGAGCTTCAAGAGCCAACGATAAAATGGTGTCTAAACCCATTGTTTCTATGTAAAATAGTGGAGTTGAGCCAAGGTCTTGTAAAAAGGACTTTGCGATAATCCCAGAGAGCCTGGTTGAGTTGACTAGAGTTGACTGAGATGTAGCCCAAAATTTTTGGTAATATTGTTGTTACATGTGATTGCCTACTACTGTATTGTATCTGCTGCTTTATTTACTATTATATGTATTTATATATCAGTTTGATCACATTAAATTAAAGAACGTAAATAGTTTTAATAGCAAACTCTAGCATGCACCTTATTTTCAAGAACATATTTAATTCCACATTCGTTAATCATACAGACTTGGGAATATTTAAGATTTGGAAGTGGGATAGGTTCTTGTAAGTTAGACAAGAAGCCTAATTACCCCATTTTCAGATCAGAATGCAAGGAAGTCATGTAATTTCTCAAGCCAAGCCACTTCGCCTTCACCATCGTATATGAATTCCAACAAGAGATCATAAAACTCCCTCATGATGTCGATGGATTTAGAATTGGATAGACATCACAGAGGGAGCAGTCTAACAATATCCATTACAGATGTGTGAAGATTCAAATGATGTGAGGACTCAGCTTGTCATCTGGCCCTCCTTATAGCACCAAAAGTGTTTATGGTGCTGGACCCACCAACATGTCAGGGGATCTTCCTGGTAAGAAGTCCCAACTAGAACGTAGACCGTTTGGTGTAGGAGTCCCAACAATGGGGTAGTATGGTATCACCTTGACCGCGGCTACACGTAGAGGTAAGTAAGATGTACTCATTGGTAGCAAGGGTGTGAAATTTACATCAAGTCAAGGAAAGTTCATGAAAGGATCTAACACACGGAACGGGGGATGATTTTTCCCCTTAGATACTTGTTATAGCACATAGATTGAAGGGGAACATGGAAGAAGAAAGACATCACAAGCTAGAAAGTAGGTTAGTTGACAATCCAAAGTGATGGTTATACCAACGACAAATTTTGATAAGATTCATAAAAACATATATAGAATAGTCCATACATACATGCGTAAATAATAGCTACATATATCATTAGAGTAATCAAGATACCTGAAATATAGTAACATATGCATGAAATGTATTGGCTCTGTTATATTAAGAAAGAGTGAAAGATCCAATCATACATACAACGAAGACGAATCACTAGTCTCGACAACAGAACGTTACAGTCACTACCACCTGCTCCTCCAAAGAGATATACTAACTCTTCATTATGGAGAACCCAAGGCTCATTACAATACACTCCAAGCCTTCTCTAAGATACACCTATAGGAAGCTTGGCTCCCAGAATCCTGTACAATCAGTTATGAGGTTATATAAATAGCAAAGGGTGGGTTGATCCTTGACATTCCTCTTTGTAACTCTCCACCTACCCTCATGACTCTTCAACTACTACATGACTGTTACATTTTACTATCAATACTTGGCCTTTCACTTTTGCAACATGTTACATTACAATCTGCACATGTATCCATCTGAGAAAAAATAGGCTTGAGTAAGCCATGCAAGACATCACTAAGACTCAAATAGTTGTGGGAATACCAACTCTTCCACATCCTGGGATGATCGATGGTGGTGAACTGATGCCAAGGTTGGTACTCCATGATGGTGTCTATGTTCTTTGTGGTGAAATCCTTTTGAAACTGAACTCTTGTACCCATTTCATCGAGGTACACTGATTTTCCACCTCTCTCCAACTCGTCTGATAACATGCACATCATCATCTTGAGTGCAACTAGACCAGAAACATACTGATGCATAGTGTATACACTGATCTCCAAGTCTGCACTAGTGGCTACGCGCATCAACTCATCAATGTACATGTCTAGCTCCAGCCAGACTTGGTTCTTTAACTTCACCTCAGTGAATGTGCCAATGGATTGGATCACATGCATGTGCATAATGACATCCATGCTTTTAAGCACCTGAGGATGTTAAGCCTGGAAACTGGTGATGAGATGTGGGAGTTCCTAATAATTTTAGATCTGACTCGGGATGCATTCTTTCAACTCTACCACCTTTGGATTCATTCTCTTTGGAAAATTCAATGGGGCTCCTTTGTACCTCATTGTCCATGTTTTCATGCAATCAACAACAGTTTGCATATTTGAAAAGATGTGTTCTCTCCTAGCAAAGCATTGCTGCTAACCGTTGAGATGGAAAAATAACCTATGCACGAGGATGAATCTGGAATACAACATCTACATGACTTTCTTGAGAGATGATACTTCATCTAGTATTGCTCTCTACAACTCTGCTCTTGTGGATGTTGTAACCGATTCTCTTCCCTGCTTGGCCGCTTGTAATTCCTTAGCCATGTGCTTGATCTTTGCTATGAAGAATCTAACATTCGAGATGGTGGCTTTGACATACTCATTGATAGCATCAGCTAATGCTATTAGATGCTTGCGCACATCATTTATGATCATCCATTCTCCAAAATGTGTTGGAGATATATTGACATCCAAAGTGGGTACTTTGCGCGACTGCACAACTCTGTGTTGTGACTTGTAAAAATATATGTTGTGCATCTTCACTTACAGATTGTCTTCAAGGATCTTTATCTCTCCTTGATCGCTTGGGACTTACTCTGCTTCTAGATCTGGTGAAGCTAGTGGGGTGACCTCTTCGTTCTAAGGCATGAGGCGAATATCTTGATTCGACTCTGGCTGAACCATATTTGTGTCCATCTGCTCTAGCACCTATTTAATCTCTTGAGCTATGTCTATAACCTACATGGGTGCAGTTTCATCAATATGTGCATGTTGCACCTCCTATTGTACCTATTCTTCATGTGCTTCCTCCTCTCTTCTACATGTCTCCTGATATTCACTGAGTTGCTGCTTCAACTCCTGCAACTCCTTTTCTATTCCCTCAATTGGTTGTTTATCTCTTTGCCTTTGCGTGATCCCCTTATCGTGTCATCACCTCTTAGCCTCAATATCCAAAGTTTCTTCGAACATAAGTGGATTTTCTTTGAACTTGCAACCTTTCTCTGCCTTTGTGTTCTCAAGAACCTTACTCTTTCCTTTGTCACGTGCAGGTCTGCTACCCTCTGTTAGTAATGATGATGTTGCTCTCTAAGACACTGCTTCCTTTTTCTTTGCTACTCATTCTATATCTATGATGATCGATTCATTGAGGCCGGAGAAGTGATAACAATATCCCCATGTGTCTTCCTCGGAACAAATGACACACCCTATGGATCCAAGGATGTTTCACTCTTGCACAACGGTCCTTCACTAAGCAATGCAGGTCATATGAATTAAAACTTCGAGTGCCCAAGGTGACTCTTTTGAATTTTCCCATATCGGCCTTAGCATGCTTGAGATTTCAAATCTCATACAACCTGATCCACAAAGGAAGAGCGGGCCAAGGTGCCTTCTTCTTGTGCAGTTTCGCTAACAACCCTATCGAGCGATGATATGACACTTCTTGCATGACGAGCTTGTCGATGGAAAACTTTGGTAAAATATGCTGAGCCTTCTCTGTGCTATACATCCATATGAAGGTTCCAAGGGGTGAGGCATACCAGTCTGCTATGTTGATCAATGCCTCGATCACTACCTATGATATGCAAGGTGGATCATGCTCGAATATCATTCTGTACACTAGGGTGACGAAGTGTTCTGAAAAGTATATGATACCTCAATCGAAGCTCCATTCAAAGAACAACTTGCAATGAGTGTTCACAAAGGTTATCAAAGGTGTCCATGCCCAACCCAAGATTGGGAATTTATGAGAGGCAAAGAATACATCCAGTATGTAAGCGGACATGTATATCTTTGCTTGCTAACCTTGGTTGGATGTCGAGCTTCTGTTACATGTTCCTTCAACTTGAGAGCCAACATGTCAGACCAGTTGCAAGGCCTTACTTCACTCGCTAGTTGATCTAACATGATCACCCAACTTCTCGGGAAGGTATCTATACTCTCTTAGTTGTATAAGAGGCATTCCAAGATGATCATGATCTGATATGCCTTCCATAATATCTTCATCTCGTAAACCTGGTTGAGTGTTATCCTTAGCTTGGCTAGCTCTTTCACCCAGCGTTTCAAGATATCTATTTAGTTTTCACTACTGCTAGGTCTACTGAATGGTTTCTTCATCGTGATAACCAACTGTGGCAAGTGATACATCTCTTGAAATTCCTTCACCCTAAAGGTAGCATGATGTGTTCCACTGGAACTTCTCAACACCATTGTCTCGGGATCAATATACGAGAGAATCTAGTGGATCATGTCCACACATGGAAACACGAGATAGGTTCATGCAATAAGGTACAAGCCATATTTGTGCATTTTGACATAGACCCTTCGATCTTCCATATTTTCCTAAAATTTTCCTGAGAATGTAGCATTGATGTCTTGTCATTTTATCTTGATATCTTTTTCTATGAACAACTTGGTGTCTTCATAGATAGGCAATCTCCTGGACACTTGCTTGACTACATCTCCAGGTGCAATTTCAATGGTGTCTTTTGACCCTTCTCTCTTGGAGGCCATTTTACCTCTATTGTTGAGAGAAAGACGAACACATGTCATACCTGGAGATATTGCAAAACTCATGGAAATAAATCTGTTAGTTGAAAATCAAAACAACTTTGAGGATTGACATGCTACATACCTGGGTGACTAACTGGGAAGATTCCCCAATTTTGATTGGGAGGTTGGCGAATAACTGCCAAAACTGCACAAGGCATGATCTGGGCTATTAGGAGGTTGATTGATTGCTAAAACTACATAATGTATAGTCCAGCCTAGCCTGCTAAGGACTGAAACTGCACAATGCGTATTTTTAGTCAGCAATGACTACAAACCAGCAACTACATTTTTACAATTTCTAGGGCCAAGAAGGAACTAAATGTCACAATTGCATAGAGCAAGCCTAGGGGCTAGTGGTGGGCTAACTTTGTGCAATTTCTAGGAGGAAGGAAGAGCCTTCACTTTCAGAAATGTGCATTGCCAGCCAGGCAAGCCAAGGTCCAGGCTAAGGTATCCCTGACCCGCCGACGAGCGACTGAAAACATTAAAAGTTTTGAATGCATGTTGATGCTGAGTGAAAAGAAGAGTGAATGATCATGCATGAAAACGGTGAGCACAGGATTCAGGAAATGGAAAAACAATCATGTGCGTGAAGTGAGTCACCACAATGATGACCATGCAGAAACATTGTCATGCATTTGACAATAGTGAGTTGCAATGAAAAAAATGAAACAATGATTCTACAACCTAAAATGCATCAAAATGACACCAGGCTTTTAAAAAAACCAAAGAAACAACGCTCGCACAAGCCGAAATACAAACAATGATAGAAAAGAAGAAAAAGAAATGAAAAGCAGACCTACCTGGAAAAAGATGAGATGGATCTATTGAATGCTCCTAAATGCAATGTGGTATGTCAGATCTCCAAGATCAACGTGAGGAATGAGCTCTAAAGCATCAAATAAATAAGCTTTTATAAGATCAAGGTTTATGATGCGCATGCAACAAATCTAGGAAAAGGCGACACTTGGTGAGAGGTTTCTAAAATGGCTTTTGTATGTATCCTCCAGCTGCTAAAAATGGATCCCCAAAATCTAGGCATGTTTTTTGCTTTTTCCTTTTGTTATTTTAAGGAAAAAGCAGCCTATGCATGCAAATCAAGATTACTCAGCCTTGCAGGGAATTTGTCAACCTGGGAGCACGTTGAATAGTCTGCAAGCCTGGGGATGACATTTGTGTAGTTTTTGGGCTGAGCAAGTGTGGTTGTCCCTCATGCATTGTGTATTTTTGGGACTAAATCTTTGGCTATCAGTCAGAATTGCGCAATTTTTGAGATGAGGCCCAGTGTTCGGCTGCATTGCGCAGTTTTCA
Organism: Pinus taeda; assembly: GCA_000404065.3. NCBI lineage: Eukaryota > Viridiplantae > Streptophyta > Pinopsida > Pinales > Pinaceae > Pinus > Pinus taeda. Next base: position 86,696 of record APFE030771728.1, read on the forward strand.
GAGGGAACGTTGCTTGACTAGATTGCATGTTTATAGAGCCCAGTAGGTAGCCCAAATGGATTTTGTATTTTCCATAGGGAAGGCTTGTTACCCTCAAGAATTTCACAATTTCCTAAGTGAGCATCACAACTAGAAAATGGCTAAGTCCCAGAGTTCCATCCTGTGGGTGGGAGACAAAGAAGTTGACAAGCACAAGCTCGTAATCCACTAAAACTCAACTGAATTGATTGTGCTTGGATAGTGCAAGACATGCTGCTAAGGATGGTTGGTAGGGAAGATCCAAAACAAAGCTAAGGAAAACAATTGGAGGGTGGTTGTAGCCACTACAACACTTGATGACATACTGGTAGAACTCCAGCTCTTTGAATGGAACTTGTTTTGTGAAAAGAAAGTCTAACTCCTCTCGTGGTATTATTCAATTCTTAGATCATCTTGGTTTCCACACTAGATTGATTGAAATATGTAGCACCTATCATGCTCTTAGTCGGTCAACACACATTCCAAGCCAAGTCAACAGAGTTGTTTTGATTGAGGATGAGGGGTATATTGGTACATAAGCAATATGATAGTGAGAGTTTAAGTTTCATCTCTGGTGTTGCTCTGTTGCCAACAAGCCTAGACAGTACCCCAATGGAGTCACATAAGAACAAAAGCATCACTTCGCTTCTAGTTAGCCTGGTTAGTACCTTGATGGAGTTACTTGCATCACCTCTCTACACAAGAAGCCCTTCTCTTCTTTCGTCATATTAATTTTTCATTTTTCAAAAATTTTCACATTTTGATTTTTGTCAAGAACTATGCATAGCAGTTATTCATTTCTGATGCGGAAGAGGTATCCAAAATTATTGAGAGCATAAAAGGTTGTTCCTTTAGAGAAGTATTTGTATATATACCTATGAAATACTTGTTAAGGCTTTTCCCCTCATCTTACTCTACTCAACTCGGTTGACAAGGTTAACCCAAAAACAACTGGCTAGAGTAGGTGATACTAGTTAGAGTGCAAGCATTGTGTTTTCACCAAGGTTCACTTCAAATAGAGCCTATTTTACATTGGTGTATCATTGATTGAAGAGAACAAGTTCTACATATAGAGACTATACAACATAAACCAAGTTTTTATAGTTGTACAAGTCCTTTTGTAATTTACCCTGCTTGTTTCTAGAGTCACACACGGTTTCACGTGAAACTAACCTACGAACGTAAAAAAAGTAAACAAAAAAAAGAGCGAAGAGTAGAAGAAAACGTGAAAGAAAATAAAGAAGGAAAGAAAATAACAAACCATGCAAGAAAGAAAACATGCATGCAAGAAAACAAGAAAAAAGAAAACACTACTCCTACTCCTAAGCTAACGGTGCATGGGTGTGATCACGTGAAGTGATATTTCCAATGCCACCACTGGCACATTGGTTGAACCATGTTGGTGAAGGCATGGTTCACAAATAGTACAGTCGCGCGAAATAGTAAACATGAAAGATATAACAATGAATACAAACACACTTTGAGTTTAAATGCATCCATAGAAAAGAAACAAGTGGAAGCGCATGACATGCACTCTATGGACTTCCCATGGTGTTTTGCTATACTGTGTGGAGATTTTAAGCATGTGCATTCTCTTGACTATGACATGAAAGAAAACATGAGAAAATACAACTTATGTCATGCAAGTGTGCTTTCTTCAAAATATTCCTCCAATGCATGAGCGATGGCATCATGTAGTTGGAGTGGAGGAAGTGAAATATGTGTGTTAGATTGATCTTCTATGCATACATATGAGTGATGAGGAGCCTTGGGTGTTTCAACAATTTCTTGATTGAAAGTGAAACTAACCTAAGGACAATGAGGGCCTGAAATAACCATCAGCTTGGGCTAAAGTTCGTCGATAACCTGTGGGGTTTCGAATTCATCGATAGATAGATCATCATAAATAGGTGGCTTTGAAAGATCAATAACGATAGAATCATCATCGTGATCGAATACAGTGGTAAATGCATCACGACATCTATAATAGAAAAAATGAATGAGTTGATTTGCATCCTCATGATCAGATAAATCAAAGAGAGGGGTAGATGAGAAGCAAGCATGTTCACCCTTTGCATTTCCAGAAAAAGCAAAAGGAAAATCAAGTGGATTTTCAATGAAGAATTGGTCCTCTCCACTTTCGAATGATGGATTGACATCAGGTGTGTACTGTGAATGATTAATATTAGATGAATTTGTGGAGAGATTTACACAAGGAAAATCACAGATAGTGGAATCACCAGAGATGTCAGGAAAATGCGGAGGAGGCACAGACAAAAGGAGATCATCCTTCATCGCGGGTTGATGTTTAGGTTCCCAGTCATACTCATCATAAATGAAAATTCGTGTAGGTTGTGCAACACCAACTCCGTCACTGGCTTGATCCTCGATCACAATAGGTGTAGAGTCTGAAATTGAAGAACACAAGATAGTGCAATCCGGGCTATCAGTAGAACGCGAAGACGGAGGTTGAGGTAAAAAATGCATGTGACAACCCATGGTATTCACAACCTAATTGGTGTGAAAATTGAGAGTAGTGATCACAGTACGATGTGAAAGTTGAACATACATGTTTGCATGTTATCCCATATCACTTTGCAGTGGTGCAGTTGTTTGATGAGGCGAAGGTGGACAATCACTTGTGAAAGCCACTGTGCCCACTTGTGATTGCAGAGATCCATCACAAAACTATGCTGAACGAGGTTTGAAATTCAACTTCATCTTGGGATAGAATGATCTGTGAAGGAAATATCCAAATCTTTTCCCAAGGTATTGGAATTTCATCTGGGTTTTCAGAGTTTCAAACTGCAGTACATGGAAGCGCTCGAAAAAATTCATAGGCAATTCTTGTGGAGTCTTTTGTTGTTTTAATGGTTTTTTGTCAAGAGGTTGAAGATGAAAATGATGGAAGGTAGATTTAATTAGATCACATAACTAATCAAATGAGTGCATGCAATCGTGAAGTAGGTTGTGGCACCATCATTCTAGGGATTTGTGAAGTGTGTGTGAAAGCAACGTGCTGACCTCATATTCATCAAATTCCTCCACATCCTAAACGATTATGAGGAATTCATGTAAGTTCTTAGGCTAGGCCACTTCGCCTTTGATGAGCCCCAAAATTGGTAACAATTTGGGCTCATTTGGCCTCATTTTCATTGTCCAGCCCTTGTTCAAATCCGTCATTTTCTATAGTTTATGCATTATTTTTAGTATGTTTGTGTCTTTGGTACGAATAGGGGAAGTTACTTTTCCTAGGTGGTTAACACGTGTCTATTTCATGTTTTTGACATATATTGGAGCAAAGTCAAAGCAATCATGAGCTATAAGGTAGCCAAGCCTAAAGTTAGGACTTGAAGGAGGGATGCCTACGGCATTCAATGACCCTTCCTCGGGATTTTCACCTTCAACTCTGAGCTCCAAAGACCACCAAGCCGAATCTAGAAGGTAGCCAATCAGCATTTAGAAAGGGACTGTTTGACTCACAGTTTGACAGCCGAGTTCCACAGATTGGGGAGGCCAGCTAGGTCCCTCGTTATCTATAAATGTTGAGGCCTCAGCCTTCGTGAAAAGACTTTTGAACCTATTGTGTACTTTGCATTTCAGTGCTGCAGCAGCTTTATTTTGTTCCTTTGTAGCCATTTTTGGCATAACTGTTATGAATATTTTTGGATAATGAGAAGCAGTTTTGTTTCCTAGCAAATTTGAGTTTTTCATAGGAGCCAAAGCTCTCAGAGTTGGGCCCAACCTGAGAGCTTAGGACCTCCTTTCTGTATTATTGCTTTTCCCTTTACATATCACTTTTTTTTTCTCTTTTATGCATTTGAACACATTGCTGTTAAGTAGATTTCGTCATGATGCTAGGATAGGTCACTGTTTATGAATGACTTTGGTTTAAATGTTTTGGTAGGATAATAACAACAAGATCTCCAAGGAAAAGAGACAACTACACTCCTGGTTTCACCTCAGCCTTATTGGATTTGGGGTTGAAATCAAGGAAACAGTGCTGCCTCACAAAAACACTAGTTTGTTGTTTATGCAATATTTTAGTGTGCTTGTTTTAGTTGTAGAGATTAGTCATGGGTTTGGACATTTGAAATATTTCCTTACATAGATGGTGTACAAGGTTTTCTTCCCAAATAAATTTGCTACTCATTTATGTTGATTGATGGATAGAATAGATTAGTTTAAGATTTGATCATTTGCAGGTTTTTGTAGAATTGATCAAGGCCCACCGTGTAGGGCATCCTCTTCCTTCATCCATCCTCCCAAAGAATCATCTGAGCCTCCTATTCTGTCTCATAGCTAAGCTTCCCTTTTCCCATCTATCCTTTGTATCTACGAAACCTTACTTTCTTGCTCATCATTGCCTTAGCCATCTTCGAGCCAAGTCAGCCTTCTACACCTCTCCACCGAACCACCCACCAGTCCTTAGGCCATGCTTAGACCCCTATCCTCCCTCTAGATCCATCCATTCACCTTCCCTCACTCATCCACCTCCTAAAAACTGACTTCCAAACATCTTGTAGAAGTTCTGAAGTTTCCTGTAGAAGTTCTGAAGTTTCCTGTAGAACCCCTGCAGACTTCCTGTAGAAGCTCACAAGTGAGGGTTCCTGATAGCCAAACCTTGTGAGACTCTGGGGAAGAGTGTTAGGGACTCCTTAGACCCTATCTGAGCCTCTCCAGCTATTTCCAAGCAGTCCTCTTCCTTGATCCACTCCTGCACAGTGAAGCAGAGTTCAAGCATATGCATGTGAAAATCGACACTTAATCAAGAAAATAAAAAAAGATACTTTCTAGAGCAAAAGTAGCCTAAGACATGTGCATTTTCCCTTTTTGAAGTCAATGGCATCTCATTCAGTAGTTTGTATTCTCATTGTTGCATCAATAGAACTAGCTGGTAGAATTAGGGTTTGCTAGGGTTTGCATTCCTCTTTGGCTTTCAGTTTCTTTCCGCAAGTATATTAGCTCCCCTTTGAGTTAGCTTTCATCCATCATTTACAAGCTTCTTCTAAGAACTTATAGAAGTTGGCTAAATCCCTAGCAGACTTGTGCCAGCTGACCAAGTGACAGCTGCGACAAGAGCTAGTACTTATGCATACAACACCGTCGCTTTGAAGTTTGTTACGAACAACCGGGTTGATAAAAGTAAAGAAGGGAGTCCCAGGAGTTGCAGCATTATCGCTGAAATACTGAAGCCCACCATCTTTTTGGCACCGTTGCTGGGGAAGCGTCAGAGTATTGGTGATTGTTGCTATTCTTCTATTTTCTACTACAAACTTCTGCTAAGTAGTTTCTTTCATTTCCATTCTGCAATTTCATTTCCGCAAAAGTAGAGTAGACATTTCTTGCTTTCCTAGATTAGCCTTCAAATTCTACAATTTCAATTCTGCAAGCATAGATTAGAATTTCAATTCTGCTTTCATAGATTAGCATTTCAATTCTGTAAGCGTAAATTAGCATTTCGATTCCGCATTTTCCTTTCAGTAAGATAGTTAGCTGCAGTTCAACCTATTTTAGTTTTGTAGGTACAAAAGGAAAAACTACAAAAAAGCAAGAAAAAGTCTTTCCATTTCATGCCTCGTAGGAACAAAGATAAGACCAGAAAATTCTTACCCAACACCCCCACCACATCACTGAGTCAACTTTCTCTTTTCTCTGGTGATAGTGAGCCAGAAGAACCTATAGGTGAACCTCCTGAGATATACGAAGATCCTATAGTGGAAGAAGAGTTAGAAACCATTCTGTCTGCAACCATGGCTGAAAACCGAAATGGGAGAAGAGAAGATGAGAGAATATAGGGTGCCTTTCCCATTAGAGAGACCAATGGAGACATGAAAATGAAAAACATAAGTCCCTCTACACTACCTCATTTCCATGGTCTGACTTTTGAGGACCCTGATACCTTCTTGTTTGAGTTTGCTATCCTTTTTCGAACTTATGACTATGCTGAGGACGAGAAAAAGCTGAAACTCTTCCCCTCTACCCTTAAGGATACAACATTACGCTGGTTCATGGGGTTACCTGGAAACAGTATCACCACTTGGACTCAAATACAACAATCTTTCAACACCAAGTACAGAGACTACTGTAGAGGAAACTAAGGGGGAAATCTTTCTGATGACCATGGGCAGTGACGAATCTTTGGAAGACTATGAGGAAATGTTCCAACTTAGTTATAAACGAGCCAGGTGCACACTTGACCCGGAATCTCTGAAGTTGGTTATGCTCCGATGAGTCCCTGAAGACCTTTTGGACACCCTTAACCTGCTGGCTCGAGGAGATATCTACCAACTACCTTATGAGGACATAAAGACCATGTTTAGAAACCATTCTAGGGCGGCCCAGAAGAAAGGTAGGGGAAGTCATCTCTCAGCTAGCACCTCTCTCTCCAAGCATGAGTTTGCTTACCAGATGGAAGATCTTAAGAGCGAAATGAGACAGACCATTTCCATGCAACTTGATACCTTCTGAATTCAGCAGAAGAAGGAAGAGGCTGAGAGGGCCTTGGCCATTTTTTTTCCTAGATGCACAAGGAAGCACCCCAAGAATGAGTGCCCATTACACTCAGTAGAGGTATGTTTCATGTGTGAGGAAGACCATCCCACCAACCAATGCCCTACCTTGCCTGGATTTAAAGCCATGTACCTAGGGACCGAGGTGGCTACTGAACCTCTCTACTTCCTCAATCAAAGGAGGCCTCATGGACCCAGACCTTATCAGCGGGGAATGCAAGGGTCATCCCAAGCTTACTACCACCCCAACCAACCTGCCCATATGCCTTATTGGGGTCCCCCTGCTCATTCTTCTTGGTCCGCACCTCCTCCATGGTCTTATCCATCTCCATACCAAACTCAACCTCCCTCTCACTCGTTTCACTCTCATGCCCAGCCGCAACCTCAGTGGAATGCACCTCAACTGGGGTAGAGGCCCCAATACAACACTCCTCCCACCATTCTGCCTCCACCACCAACTCAATCCCAACCATTACCTCCTGCTCCTCCAAGACAACCACAGATGCCTGCTCAACCGAACCCGAACCCCAACAACAGATAGGCCCAATAGGTATATACTTCGGAGACATCATGCCCTACCTATGCTGTGGAGATCCAGGAGATTAACCTGTGATCTGAGAAAGTCCTTCCAGAACGCTAACCTCCTCCCTTAGAAGAGGAGGAAGAGAAACAAGAAATTGAACCCCAAGCCATTCCACCCTTTCTTGAGTGACTCACAGCGACCACACAACCCAACCCAGAGGAGGATGAGCTTCTAGGAGAACTTAAGCAGTTGTGTGCGAAAATTCCACTTCTCCAGGCCATCAAAGATGTACCAATTTACAACAAATTGATTAAAGGGAAGTGTTTCAGGCACCCAAGCAGGCGAAAGAAAGATGCCTCGACCATCAATGTCATAGGACAACTGTCCGATCTCATGTTGGGGCAAGTAATCTGTCCAAAGTATTTGGACCCTGGGAGCCCTGTAGTTGATGTCCACATCAATGGAACCATCATACCCCACACTCTGATTGATTTAGGGGCTGCCATCAATGTGATGACCAGGGACACCATGCTTAAGCTCAATCTTCAGAGTGCCCTAAGAAAGACTTCGACAGTGTTACAATTGGCAGATCGCTCCAACGTGACTCCCGAAGGGATTGTGGAGGATGTCTTGGTCTCTGTAGACTCGTGGAATACCCTGTGGACGTTTTGGTCCTCCAGCCTAAGGCAAAACTCACAGGTTATCCTCTCATTTTGGGAAGACCTTGGCTGGCCACTGCAGATGCTTATATCAGCTGTCGAGCGGGAAGCATGACCATAAAAAATGGGCCTATGTCCAAGCAGCTGGTCCTATACCCTCCTGCCCAACCTTCGATAGAACATGACTTACCCCTCTGGTTGGAAGAAGGAGAAAAGGATTGGGTCTACTCTGCACCATTATGCACAATAGAGGCCACCAAGGGAGGTCCTCCAACCGAAGATGATTTGATTGAAAATTTAATCCAAAATCCTCCCCCTAGTGAGCTATCCTTGGAAGAATTGGTGGATGACACCCAGGCCAATGCCTTAGTAGACCTAAGTGCCACTAATCTGACCAACCCCAGAGTTAAAAATGTGGAGTTTGGCCCTAAGAAGACCTTGAAGATAAGCTCCTCTCTCTCTCCCTCTCAGGAAAAGGAGCTATGTAGTCTCTTGACCCCCCATTTGGAAGCCTTTGCTTGGAGCTACAAGGAAATGAAGGGAATCCATCCCTCAGTATACACTCATCATATCTACATCAAGGAGGACTGTAAACTAGTTAGGAAACCCTAGAGGAGGATGAATCCAAGCCTTAAAGACATTGTTAAAGAAGAGGTGCAAAAACTGTTGGATGCGGGATTCATCTACCCCATCTCGGATAGCGAATGGGTTTCCCCTCTAGTGTTGGTGCTCAACAAAAATGGGAAATGGAGAATCTATGTGGACTATAGGGAGTTGAACAAAGCCACCAAGAAAGACCACTTCCCTTTACCTTTCATAGATCAAGTGCTGGATGGTCTGGCAGGAAAGAGATTTTTCTCTTTCCTAGATGGGTTCAGTGGGTACAACTAGATTCAAATCAGCCCGGAAGACCAGGATAAGACCACTTTCACTTGTCCATGGGGTACCTTTGCCTACCGTGTTCTACCCTTCGGGCTATGTAATGCCCCTGCCACATTCCAGAGGGATGTGTTAAGCATCTTTGCAGAGTTGGTCCATGATTCGGTAGAAATCTATATGGATGACTTTACTCCTTACGGGTCTAGGGTCCAGGAAGCCTTGTCAAACCTGGGAAAAGTCTTGAGTAAGTGCATCGAGATGAATCTGTTCATCAGTTTGGAGAAATGTGAGTTCCTGATGACTGAAGGGACCGTGTTAGGCCATACCATCTCTCGCCAAGGGTTATAGGTGCATCCCAATAAAGTTGATATCATTAAAAGGGTCCCACCTCCTCAGAAGGTGAGAGATGTCCGGAGTTTCTTAGGCTTAGCAGGATATTACCGTAGATTCATTAAAGACGTTAGTAGGCTGGCCTCGCCATTGTTTGGTCTCTTAGCAAAAGATGTTGAGTTTAAATGGTCGGATGACTGCTAAAAGGCTCTGAATGAATTAAAGGATAAGTTGGTGTCTGCTCCCATTCTGAGAGGCCCAAACTGGGCCCTACCTTTCCACATCCACACGGAGGCCTCGAACAAAGCCATAGGGGCAGCCCTAGGACAACTTGAAGAGAAACTCCCATATGCTATATACTTTGCCAGTAAAAACTTATCCAAGGCAGAAATGAATTACACGGTAACCGAGAAAGAGTTCCTAGCGGTGGTCCATGCCCTGAACAAGTTCCGACACTATATCACTGGCTATCAAACATTTGTACATACTGACCATGCTGCAATCCGATATTTAATGAATAAGCCTGATGTGAATGCTCGTCTTATTAGATGGTTACTTTTATTGCAGCAGTTTGATTTGACCATTATTGATAAACCAGGTAGAGAAAATGTTGTTGCTGACTTCTTGTCTAGACTAGATTTGCCTGCAGGTGAAGAAGGAACCGTGGATTACCAGATGCCAGATGAGCATCTGTTTGCCATCTCCATACTCTCCCCGTGGTTTGCTGATATAGCAAACTATCTGGTCTCAGCACAGTTCCCTCCGCATCTATCCTCGAAGGAGAAGAGCAGAATCGTGAGAAGAAGTGCCTCATTTACTTGGATCGGGGGCAACTTGTTCAAACTTGGCCCTGATCAGATCTTAAGACGTTGGGTAAGGGAGGAGGAAGTCTTTGACATCCTCCTAACTTGTCGCGATGGACCCTGTGGAGGAAATTTTGCAGCCAAGAGGACTGCCTTCAAGATTCTACAGGCAGGATACTATTGGCCCACTCTTCATGCAGATGTCAGGAGATATATCAGCCAATGTGACCGATGCCAAAGGATGGGGAAACCAACCCCAAGGGATGAAATGCCTCTCCAACCTCAGGTGAATCTTGAGCCATTTTAGAAGTGGGGTATGGACTTTGTGGGCCCTATCAACCCTCCTTCAAGGCAAAGGTCTTACATCATTGTGTGCACAGATTATCTGACAAAGTGGGCAGAGACCAAAGCAATCAAAGCAGCAACAGAAGAAAAGGTGGCCGAGTTCTTGAGAGAGAACATTTCTACAAATTTGGCCTACCCAAGAGAGATAGTCACCGATCAAGAAAGCCAGTTCACCTCCAATTTGATTGAAGATCTCCTTGCTCATCACAAAATCAAGCATAGGACTTCCACCCCATATCATCCTCAAGCGAATGGGCAAGTGGAAGTCACCAATAGATCATTAGAGGGGATCTTGACCAAGGTAGTGAGCAGCAACAGAAAGGATTGGGCAGATCGCCTGGTTGAGGCCACCTGGGCCTACAACACCACTTGGAAGACCACCACCAGTTTCACACCCTATGAGCTGGTCTATGGAAAGAGAGCTTTGCTGTCAATCGAGTTTGAGTACAACACCTTGAGAATGGCAGCTCAGCTAGACTTAGACCTCAGTCATGCTCAACAAGAAAGGTCAATGCAGCTGAATGGGTTAGATGAACTTCAAATGCAGGCCCTCCTCCACTCAGAAGTGACTCAACTTCAGAGGAAGTTGTGGCATGACCGGCACCTCAATGACAAACAATTCCAGTCGGGAGATTGGGCGCTGCTATATGATTCCAGACATAAGAATTTCAAGAGAAAACTGAGAACGAGGTGGCTGGGACCATATGTAGTAGAAAAGTGTAATGATAATGGCTCTATTCTTATCCGAACTATTGATGAAGAAGCCATCCCCATGCTTGTCAATGGACATCGACTCAAGATCTACAGGAAGCCTCTGTCAAGGCAAGAGTTCGTCAAAACTATGGAAAAACCAGTGCTGGTCATAGAAAAGGGTTCTGCCTCTGTTTTGGGCACACCCTGAGCCTCATTTCATATTCTAAAAAAAAAAAAAAAAAAAAAAAAAAAAAAAAAAAAAAGATCATTGGGTGAAAACCTTTCTGAGGCGCCCAAGGCAGGTAGTGGGAGTGAAAACCTCATTGAGGCGCTCCTGCTGTCTTTCAAAAAAAGGGAATGGAAATAAAATATCCTGGGGTGAAAACCTTTTCAAGGTGCCCAAGGCAGGCGGTAGGGGTGAAAACCTCATTGAGGCACCCCTGCTGTCTCTTAAAGAAAAAAAAAGAAAAAAAAAAGAAAAAAAAAGGAAGAGAAAAAGATGAAAAAAGAGAACAAGAAAAAACAATTGATCTTTGAATTTTTGCAGGTATATCGCACACCAAAGGAGGCCTGTCAACTCACAGCCATGGGTTCCTATCAAGCTACCAGACAGCCTCTCATGCACATCCACCATGGACACTCATTTTTGCAAAGTTTGGGTGCAATCGGATCGTGGTTTGGCCTTCTACAGGAAGCTACAGGACTTTCTACAGGAAGTTTTGTATTTCTACAGGAAACTTCCTATAGAACGTTTGAGTAGGCTAGAATCAACTACAAGGAGAAATTTGGAGCATTGAGTCGACTAAGGGGGCATGCAATCACCCTTCTCTATCATTCCCCACTCGCTCCACCTCTTTTCACCACCACAACTCCAATCTGAGCAAGCATACCTGCACATGCAAAGAAAGCTCTGTTTTTCAAATAAGGAAAATTGTATTTCTTTTCAATTTTAGAAACAAGGTCTCCTGAGGCTCGAACGCTCACCTGCTAGGCGACCTCAAGTCCTTTCACCTGTTCAATAAAAGTCTAATTATGTCAGCATGCACCCAAGGGGGAGAAACAGCTACAGGATGTCGTACACGAATCCTGTAGCAGTTGATCCAGCTGGAGTACCTGCCACGAAGACACCAGCAGTTCACAGGATCGGTGCATGCCATGTTCGCCACCAGAGGAACGGGTCTGCAAGACTCCCAGCCAACAACAGCCAATACGGAGAAGCTCCAACACCTAACCATAGAGCAGCAACACACAGACCGGCATCCATCGTCTTGAACCCTAGAAGAAACACATCCACGGCCGCACAGGTAAGTAACTAACCTTATTTCGTCCCATAGCATAAACTATACTCTGAATGTGCACAACTTTGAAAATGGGCGGATTGAACAAGGGGTTTCCGCTCAACTGGCCACCACAACCCGTTAAGCAGCCTCGTAGGATCCGAACTGGATCGATTGTGCAGGAAGGATGAACAATCGACACGTGGGAAAGGTCTAGTCGGGAAGAAGCGGAAGTATGACAAGATTGGCGTCGATCACTCCAGTGGGGAGAATTCGACGGTCAGGGGCACGCTGGGATATGATTACGATGACGTCGGCCAATGGACAATTAGGGACAGCTCAACCCCGCGCCATGGATTTCGCAGCAATTCGAAATCGGCCGGTGGATTTTTATGACAAACTGCAATCATTTATGAAACAACCGTTTCCCAGCCGAATGTGCGTCCTCTTCCTCTGCAAGCGATTAACCCGAAGTCTTCTGCCCGATTCAAGCATCCTGCTACCACTCAGACTGGTCTTGCACTGCCGTAAACTCCTCTGGAAGTCAAGAACGAACTTCTACAGGAAACTGCACTACAGGAAACGCGGCATCCACAACAATGCGGACTGTTCACGTCGAGGTGGTGAATTTCAGAGGTAGGCAAAATTTAACCTCCCCATGCAAAGAAAATTTCTTTTCAAGGTGGTGCAATCGACGTAGAAAAGGGGTGGGAAAATTCAAGTGTAATTCTGTCTGGTTTGATATATGTGTCGTTGCTAGAATCGTCGTAAGCATCTGCATGAGCAACTTTCTTCACGCATAAATGAAAATTCCTTTCTGTAGAGGGTGATACCCTGTTGAAACACTGTCAAAACTGCAATCTTTTTTTGCCACTGCGTGTATAACGGAGACGAGCTCTGCACTCCGAGTGGAAATTCTCGAAATCCTTCCTCTGTACATCTAAGCAGGAAAATTCAGTAGGGCAATCGACCATAGGTTTCTTTTTTCCCCGCTCTAAGAAAAGAATCCGCTCGGAATTCTCAGTCCGAGAGCGCAAACACCGAATTTGATCATGCCGGGAGGGTTCATTCGTAAAGAACCATTAGACTCAAAGAAGTTACGGCGGACCCCTGAGGTGGTAGAACTGTTCTCCCATGCACAGTGGATGTCATTTTGTGACAAGCTTCAGGGGCACGACGATGAAATTATAGATGAATTCCTTCGGTGCCTAGAGCCGAAGTCAAAAACATTGGCCATCGTCAATTTCAGGGGTTTATCCCTCAGGCTCACACCGCAGATCATCAGCAGGGTGACTGATCTTCCAATGGGAATCCCGTGGGATAAGGAGGAAAGGAAGTTGGGTAAGAAGGCTAAAGAAGAATTCTTCTTGCCTGAAGAACAATTCTCAAAGGATAAAAACGGAGTGAGGAGGACTAGCCTGCAGCCATTCTAGAGTGAAGTCAGCCTCCAAATTATGAAGTATATCACTTGCGAGGGGCGGTTTAGTATCATATATGGTTATCACTTTCAGCTGCTCACAGAACTCAGGCACCACATGGACCTCCCCTTGGAGCAGAAATTGAGCATTCCATACTTCCTTTGCAGTCCATGACTGAATGTGCCACCAAGCTTAGAGAAGCGACACCGGACCAGCTAGCAAATCATGGGCTTATAAAGCTCCTTGTGGAAGGTGCACTCCACACTTTCACCGTCCCTCTCTCATGGGAGATTTTCCACAATATGACAAAGGATGATGACATCTGAGTTTTAGCTGAGGAGCTTACTTCCTCTAGCAGTGAAGAGAAGGAGCCTACGCAGGCCGAGAAGAAGACCAAAAGACAGGACACCAAGGGCAAAGCTCCCAAGAAGGAGCAAAAAGGAACACTAGTAAAGCAAGCTGCCAAAACAGGGGATGATGGGATTTCCCCAACGCCCAGAGAAAAATGACTACAGAACAGGGCAGAGCGGACTGAGAAAGTCCAGGACAGTAAGGGCACCCCTAAGGCTACCTCGGCCAGGATGAAAGAAAAAGTTCCCGCAGCCAATCAGGCTAAAACTGTGCCCTCGATTCCTACAGGAAAGCAACAAAGTACCCCTACAGGAAAGAAACAAAGTGCTCCTACAGGGAAGCAGCAAAGTGCTCCTACAGGGAAGCAACAAAGTGCTCCTACAGGGAAGCAGCAGAGTGGTCCTACAAGGAGGGAGCGGAGAATTCCTTCATGGAAACAGCAAGGTCCCTCTATAGGAAAATTGAAAACGGCTTCTACAAGAAGCCAGAAAGCAACCACTACAGGACTTTCTATAGGAAGTCTGAAAGGAGAACAACAACAGGAGAAATCAGCTGAAATCCTAGCTAGGGAGGCAGCAGCTGTGCTGACCACCCTAAGTACTCCTCCCAAGTCAAAAGAAAAACGAAAAAGGGAGACTCCTTTTTATTTCAAAGAAAGAAGGAGTGTGAGAATTAAGATTGGCAGACCCCAACCTCCATCCAAAGAACCTATCATTATTGTGGATGCTCCTACCACGCCAAGGGATAAGTCCCCCTCCAAAGCCTCCATCACTTATGAGAGGGGAAGCCCGAAAACATCTTCATGGAAGGACAAAGTGGAAAAAATGAGCTCACAAGCCTCTCTACAGGATGCTGAGGCCATTCTATAGGAAACTCTGGCTAGGCTCAAGGAAGCTGAGCAGATGGAGGAGAAGGCAGTTGAGTCACCACCAGAGGAGGAGGGAGCAGCCGAGTCACCACCAAAGGAGGAGAAACCTGATGTTATTGCGGAGCCAAGCCCATAGCCCAACTTGGGCTCTTATTATAACTTTTTGGAAGCAGGCATAATTATTCCCCAAAAGTTTACAGTGCCACTGTTTTTAGCACTAGAAGAAGAACGGGTACGAACCCACACGTGGATGAGGATAGCTAAATCTAAGGGAGTAGTGGATATTGGGCCTCTAGAGGAAAGGCTCAAGGAAGCACAAAGGGAGCTGGCAAGAGTAAGGCATGTGGAAAGCTCCCAGCAAGCCAAGTTGAGAGAAGAAAATGAGCTGCTCAGGCAGCAGCTCCAGCTGCAGGGACAAAGGAAAGAAAAGGACATGGCAGTCAAAGATCCCTCAACAGAGCCTCAAGGAAAAGAAGAGATGTAAGTTGATCTTGAGGAGTTCAACCAGCAGCTACAAGAAAGGGGACTGCAGGCAGATATGGAGATACAATCCCTAAAACAACAGGTGCAAGAAAAGGAGGCACAACTGGCCTGCATGGCTAGTTGGGCAATGGAAGCCCTGCAATGTAGGCAGCTGGCCAAATATTATGGCCTGTACCTAAGGGACTAGTGGCTGCAGTTCCAAATCAATACACTGGCACAGAGGGGTATCTCTCGCATCCAAAACCCCCAGCAGTTCACGGATTTGTGTAACACCAGTTCATCGGAAGATAAGGCCAAGCTCTCAGAGTTTTACCTCCATAATTTGGCCCTTCCAAACATCACTTCGTGGGACCCCAACACAGCAGTAGGGGACATGTAGCTGATGGAAATGACCTCATGGTTAAACCATGAAGAGAAAAGAGCAGCTGGGTTCAGGAATGTCATGGACCGAGAGTTACATGAGCCACTGCTGATTAGAGTAGAGCCGGGGGACCCCACAACACTGATATCTGCTCACCAGCACCTAGCAACCAATTCTCAGGGTTTATTAGAGTACATGGATCGTCAGGCCCAGGCCATAACACACTTCGAGGATATGGAGAGGTTACTAGGGGACAATTGTGTTCATGCTTGCACCCGTAGGTGGAACACATTGTCCCACAGCCTCAAAATTTGAGAATATCACACTCCAACTCGGATGAGGGAGGCTTTGGCACGGGTACCTCTCTACAAGAAATCTATGCAGAACCTCCAAGCCAGTTGGATAGGCCTCAAGCTAAGTCCACCCTTGCTTTTTGGATTGTTAGAGGGAGGCTCAGAGGAGGAGGAGCATAAGTAGTGGGAAGAAGTGGAGAGGAAGGCCAAATTTCATGACGATGTGGAGGACACTACTTCAAAGGCCTGGGATGTAAGAGTGGCCATCAAAGAAATGAAAGACGAGGAGCTGGACTAGTTTCTCAGGGATGAGCAACCCTTTTAGCAGGGGGTGATGATGAGCCCCAAAATTGGTAACAATTTGGCCTCATTTGGCCTAATTTTCCTTGTTCAGTCCTTGTTCAAATCCATCATTTTCTATAGTTTATGCATTATTTTTAGTATGTTTATGTCTTTGGTACGAATAGGGGAAGTCACTTGTCCTAGGTGGTTAACACGTGTCTATTTCAGGTTTTTCGACATCTATTGGAGCAAAGTCAAAGCAATCATGAGCTATAAGGCAGCCAAGCCCGAGGTGAGGACTTGAAGGGGGGGTGCCTATGGCATTCCTTCTCATGACCCTTCCTCGGGATCTTCACCTCCAACTCCGAGCTCCAAAGACCACCAAACCGAATCTAGAAGGTAGCCAAGCAGCATTTAGAAAGGGACTGTTTAACTCACAGTTTGACATCCGAGTTCCATAAATTGAGGTTGCCAGCTAGGTCCCTCGTGATCTATAAATGTTGAGGCCTCAACCTTTGTAAAAAGACTTTTGAAACTATTGTGTACTTTGCGCCTCAGTGCTGCAGCTCTATTTTGTTCCTTTGTAGCCATTTTTGGCATGACTGTTATGATTCTTTTTGGATAATGAGAAGCAGTTTGGTTTCCTATCAAATCCGAGTTTTTCATGAGAGCCTAGGACCTCCCTTCTGTATTGTTACTTTTCCTTTACGTATCACTGTTTTCCTTTATGCATTTGAATATATTTCTGTTGAGTAGATTTCATTATGGTTGATGGAATAGATCACTGTTTATGAATGATTTTGGTTTGGGTGTTTTGGTAGGATAATAAAAGCAAAACCTTCAAGGAAAGGGACAACCACACTCCTGGGTTTCGCCTCATCCTTATTGGATTTGGGGCTGGAATTGAGGAAACAGTGTTGCCTCACAAAAACACTAGTTTGCTTGTTTATGCAATCTTTTAGTGTGCTTGTTTTATTAGCAGAGATTAGTCATGGGTTTGGACATCTGAAATGTTTGTTTACATAGATGGTGTACAAATTTCTCTTCCCAAATAAAGTTACTACTCATTTATGTTGTTGATGGTTAGGCTAGACTAGTTTAGGATTTGATCATTTGTAGGTCTTTGTTGATTTGATCAAGGTACACCATGAAGGGCATCTTCATTTATTCATTCATCTACCCAAAGTATCATCTGAGCCACCTGTCATGTCTCTTGGCTAAGTTTCTCGTTCCCTATCTACCCTTTTTGTCCACAAATCCTTACCTCCCTACCTATCATTGCCTTAGCCTTCTTCAAGCCAAGTCAACCTTCTACATCTCTTCACCAATCCACCCACCAGTCCTTAGGCCATTTTTAGACCCCTATTCTACCTCTAGATCCATCCATGCACCTTCCCTCACTCATCCATCCCCTAAAAACCGATTTCCAAACATCATGTAGAAATTCTGGAACTTCCTGTAGAAATTCTGGAACATCATGTAGAACCCCTGCAGACTTCCTGTAGAAGTTCACAAGTGAGGTTTCCTGATAGCCAAACCTTGTGAAAATCTGGGGAAGAGTGTTCGGGACTCCTTAGACCCTCTTCAAACCTTTCCAACCATTTCCAAGCATTCCTCTTCCTTGATCCACTCCTGCACAGTGAAGCACAGTTCAAGCATATGCATGTGAAAATCGATACTTAGCCAAAAAAATACAAAAAGATACTTTCTAGGACAAAAGTAGTCTAAGACATATGCATTTTCCCTTTTTGAAGTCAATGGCATCTAATTCAACAGTTTGCATTCTCATTTTCGCATCAGTAGAACTAGCTGGTAGAATTAGGGTTTGCTAGGGTTTGCATTTCTTTTTGGCTTTCAGTCTCTTTTCGCAAGTAGATTAGTTTCCTTTGAGTTAGCTTTCATCCATCACTTAAAAGATTCTTCTGAGAACTAATAGAAGTTGGCTAAAGCCCCTAGTGGACTTGTGCCAGTTGAACAAGTGACAGCTGCGACAAGAGCTAGTCCTTGTGCATATAGCACCGTCGATTCCAAGTTTGTTACGAACAACCGGGTTGATAAAATTAAAGAGGGGAGTCCCAGGAGTTGCAGCATTATTGCTACAATACTAGAGCCCACCACAGGGTGATCACTGTGAATACTACAATGAGTTAATTTATAAATCTCTAACAACAATATGTTTTTGTTAAAGAAGTATTATGGTTATAGGTGTTGTTAAACATCGAGGATGGTGTTCCCCCTAGGGGGAGGGTTCTGTAATAACCCTGGTGAAAATTCCATGTAATAAAAGCTAATAAATGAAAAATAATAACCATGGTTGATGGGATACACATTTCAAGATGAATGTTGGGCAAGACATCCCAGTGTGGGTGTTCATTGGTTTATTATGGCTAAGGAAATTGGCAAAGGCAATGGAAAAGGAAAAATGGCATTTTTGACACATTTAGTTATGAAAATAATGGAAATTAGGAGAAAAGGGAGGAAATTGAAGCAAAATAATGGAAAATGAATCAAATAGAGGCCTAATTGATAAAAAGGTTTCTGCGGATCAATTTGTAACCTTTTGTTAGTTCATTTTGGAACTCTCTCATTATTCTCTCTCTCTCTCTCTCACTCTTGGACACTTAGAGTTTTCTTGGAGAACTCTTGAAGGGTGTTGCATACTTGGATTTGGAGCAAGAAGGCAAAGTAAGAGTAGGAAAGCACAAGAGGACATCGAGATCAACAACTAAAATTGGTTTTAATTTTATGTACCAAGTCTTATGTATGTTTTCCTCACTATTTTTGGCATGCACAACATATGCATGTGGATTATTGGTCATGATCTATCACTGGCATTGAGGATTGCTTAGATTGATAGTGGATTTACCTAGCCTTGCAATTTCCTAGGTAGCCATGGAATTGTGGGTTTATTTCCTTGTTTTTTTGGTTGGTTCTCATGTTTCCTTAGCTTGGGTTGAGTTACTAGTTCATGGGAACCCTGCTTGGAAAAACGCTCTAGAAGCCCTATAACAATTTGGGTTGAGTTTCTAGTCCTAGATGCCTTGGTTGGACAAAAGCTTTGGAAGACCTAGGCTGGTTGAGTTACTAGTCCTAGAAGCCCTACTTGGACAAATCCTCTAGAAGCTCGGAATAAGATGTGGGTTGAGTTACTAGTCCTGGAAGTGTTAGTTGGAACAAATGCTCTCAAGCCCTGGAAGGCTTGGGTAGAGACCAATATGATGATGGTTTTGTGATGTTCGACCATGAGGTGGAATCATTGTTTGATGGGTTGAGCTGGTTGGTCTTTGGAAGCCCTAGATGGTTTTGGATTGATGTGTTCTATGAGATCCCACATTCATGCTTGAAAAATGGCATGAGGGTGACTGACTGAAGAGAGTTTTGGCTCAACCATGTCTATGGTCGTGTGGTTCATGGAAGTCTGAAAACTGGTTGGTATTTGCATCATTAATAAGAGGTTATTTCTCCTTGCTATTTTATGAGCATTGTATTGGCTTATATTTGGATTAGATGGATGTTGTTTCCTTGGTATTTATGTCCCTATTATGTTGGTTATGAATATGTATTATGACAGTGGCTATGTATGAATCTATTCATGTTTTCACTTGTAAATGAATGAACAATGTATCTATGACCTAATGGATGAAATGGTAGATAATGTGTTGAGGCATCAATTCTTCTTTATGATTATCAAATGAGTATGAGACCCCTATGCTTAGATATGTTATTTACACCTGTAGGTTACATATTCATGATATGTTTGACGAAATGGCTGTCATGGCTAGTAGGGGTCCAGTCAAGGGCTTGTTCAAGTATTTACAATTACATCATTGTTTCATTGTTATATTTTTTTTCTCAAGGTGTCATTTAATTCTGGGGAGTGACCTAGGCTCTGGACCTGAAAAAGTGGCTCAAATCCCGGGGATGTTAGCACAATACTGAGCAAAATAGTCCCTGGATGCTGGCATGCCTTATCATGAGAACATCTAGAGCCTCTTCGAGACTTTCATGCCCATATCATGGGAGCGTTAGTAGGTTAAGTGGTCTAAAATATCAGTGGGACCTAGTGGCTAGTTAGTAGAAAGGTTGGGTTGGTTACTATGGGTCATGTTGCTAATGTTGAAGGTCTGTATTGTGTGTCTTTGCTAGTTCCACTTCCTTAACGTGACTTATGAGGTGAAATCATATCATAGTAACTTTTCATCACATGTTTTGCTTGTTTGCCTAGTTACTTGGGTAGAAGTGGGAGGAGGGTGTTACACACGTGGAGGGAAAAAGCAACCATGTTGGAGGGATAAAAGATGTCAAACACATGTGACATGTGGCAACCTTGAAGAGGGACACATGGATGGGATGATCTCATCATGAGAGCACCTTAGGCTAACATCATCTCGAGATATCTGGAGGAGTCAATAGGTGTGACAAAGTGAGGGGAGAAAGAGACAAAATAATTTCTTGGAATTTAACAAAAATATTACCCATCTTGGGACCTCAAAGGTATATAAGAGTTTCATTATGACGCTAATAGGCCAATATGCCTGAAATGATATAACAAGATTTGTTTACATGACATGCATGCACTCAAGTCAGTGGAGTAAAGGATGAGTGATGACATGGAAGGTACGATGCACGAGGGCTTCATTCAATGAACCTCTGACCTATCATGTGCGTTTATGGCATATTAAAAAATACCCTTAATTTGACTAAATATTGGAAAATACCCCTAAAAATCACATTATTTAACCTTCTACCAATACAAACCTAATACAACTTCCCAATTTAAAAAGCCCCACTTTCCACTAGATATTGCAGGTGTTCAGTTTTTCATTAACATTTTTTACACCCCTTTATATTTTTTCATTAACTTTGAGCACCCTTTTTTATACCTGCCAATATAAAAATCCTTTACCCCCTATATATCCCTCGATATATTATGTCTTCTTTTATTGAATATATATACCCCAATATGAATCCACGTGGTATGGTATTGCTCCCCTAATGAAGCCCCCATGAGTGCTGATGTGGGAATGGTAGGTGATGTTGAGCACCACATGGGGATGGCATGAGGGCCATGTGGGTCCCATGTGGCAGTACCTACTGGCATGGAAAGGGGTTAATGATTAGATTTCAAATGGCCATAAATTTCAATCCATAAGGCAAAATTTATATTGCCAGAAACCTCTCGATGAGCTGGACATGATGGCAATATTAGTTCTTACTTTCAAGGGAGGTTAAAATGAGAAAATTTTAAGACCCCATATTCGTGATAAGACTATGGAGGTTGGGTCAATGATAGTAGCACCTTCTGGTACCCAAGGATAATTTATGGGGTGGATGGGGGTTTCACAGATCAGTATCAGAGATGAAAGTTCAATGCCAGACCTATGGAGATAAAAGTTTGGACTCTAAGGTAGTGAATTAACATATTAATAGTCTGTTACAAGGTAAAGATAAAGCATCCAATCTCAATGCTTGGATTGGATAGGCTCAAGGGAAAGGGTTATGTGTTGAACGTTTGGGGCATAAGATTGTGTGACTCGATTACAGAGTGTGTATTCCTTATGATTTCTTGCTTAAGTGAGTGATGGTTGTAGCACTATGACTAATAGCCAAGTGTTGATTGCAGACTATGTATTGCATGCATACACATGTTTATTTTATAATGGTGAAATTAAAAGGATAGATGTTGAAGTGTTAGAATGTTTTCTAGATGATCTTTTAAGATTGTAGATGTGATGGTTGCTAGCCATGGAAAAGAGGCTGAATTTAATTGTTGTGGCTAGCCTTGGTAGAAGGGATGAATTTAATTAATTTCACTAGTTTCAATCCCACTTCTTCACCCCTATGAGCATCACCTGATGCAATGAGTGCTAAGTGGACTATTCAAAAATCATTAGAAATTAGTCAGTTACGACTAACTCTCATGGAAATAGTCATAGATGAATGACTTACTTAATGCAGTTGAATCCCAAAAAATGATATCTAATATAATGCACTATGAAAAGCCCCAATACATAATTTAATTAATGTTGAATATCTTGGTAAGGAGATTGATTTTAATTAATAAGGATGGTAAAAAGAGACATTTCCTAAATCTTATAATATTTAATATTTAATATTTATACTCTTGGTATTTGAAAACATGTTGATATAAAAATATATGTATTTATATTATGGTTTGCTAGATACGTGACTAATAAGAAACTTCAATATGTGTGTGCAGTTGCAAGAAGACATGCTTAGCATAAGATGACAAGGTAAGAAAAATGGTCTCTCTCTCTCTCTCTCTCTCTCTCTCTCTCTTCTATATATATATATATATATATATATATGAATTGAAGCTACTAACAATTGAGTGCATATGGAAGTGCATGAGAGAATTTGTACAACAAGAGAAGAGTGGCTTATGTGATATCTCAAGAAGTTGAACCAATAGTGTATAATGTTAGAGGAGAGGTGGAGAGGAGGGGACATTCCCTGAAGGCCATATGATAAACATTGAAGGATCCCTCCTTGGAGAAATTGGAGGGGCACTACAAATTTTAAAGGCTGTCATGAAAACTTGGAGAGGGCTCGGTTTGAGTATGCATGAATACATATGGTGGTGTAAAATCCATTGAAAACACTAGAACTCATGGGCGTTGGTTGATGTGGAAGAACTCCATGTTTTATGTTTTCTTGTTGGATCCTTATTTCATCTTGTTTCTTTGAATGATGACTGTAAGCATGGTCATGCTACTTTGTTTGTGATTTTTGTTGTTATCATGAGCTTTTATGGTTCCTCATTTTCTTCTTGATTTTTTCCTTTCATGTTTTGGGGTCTTGGGAAATTTGTTGGGTGAGGAAGAAAAATAATGAATCTTGAGGAAAGAGCTGAGTGTAACCCAATGGGAGATATCAGACCCAGATAAATCTTGGTGTATAAATAAAATGGGGAAGTTTAAGGTAGGAAAAGAGGACATAACAACTATGTGGTATGGATGAGTTTGTATGAATAAATGTATAGTAAGTTGAAATCCATGAGAATGGCATAGGAAAAGAGAGTTTCCTTAACCAAAAAATATGTATGGTTGGTATTCTATTTCTCATGAATATTAGGGAAGAGGGAAAAATGAAACAATATATAAGAATCTTCTAGAACTGTCACAATAGCAAGATAAACCATTTATCCTTAAAAATATTATGATGGTGTGAATGATGTGAAAACATAAATTTCTCTTAGTATTATTTAATGTTTTGATGTTCCCTAATCAATTCCTTTTTGAATCTTTGATAAGAATTATTGCTAACATGTTGCAATTATTGTTATATGGAATTTTGCATCTATGGATAAACACAACTTCCCAAGTGGGTAGCTACACTTAGAAAAATAGAATTAAAGAGTTTAACCTTTTCCTATGGAAGATAAATAAGACAAGGGACCTACTTGTTATCTTTTGCTTCCCTTTGCTTCTTTTGAATAGCTCTCATCGCTCCTCGAACTAAATCCACTCGATCAGTACCTACAATCATAAACAGAGGACAAAAACCAATAAAAGCAAGAGATCTATATACTATAACAAAACGGAATCGAAAGCATTTACACATATAATCATCATACATAAAGACAATAATATGGGAAAAGGTGTAAACAATAGGGGTGATTTTAGGGGTGAATGTTCGCCCTTTGGCGAAATTAAGGGGTTTTAAATTTTTAGTGGGCGAATATTTTGTATCATAGTACATTTTTACAAATCACCTCAAATAGCCCACCTTATTTCAAGGGAGAGGGTAAAAAAGGTAAATTTAGCCCTTGAAATTAGGAGTTACAACCTTCCATTCGCCCATTTTCAAGAATAGGTTTTATTTAAGTGAATCCATTTGGCCATTTTCAAGAATAGGTTTTATTTAAGTGAATCCTATGGGCCAAAGGCCCAAATACCATATTTATAAAAGAGGTATGGTAAATTAATAAAAATATAAATAAATGAGAGGTATGGTAAATAAATAAAGAATTTTTTATATTTACTCCATAAGTCACCTTATATACATGCAAGGGTGTAAACAAATAAAAATATAAGTAAAGTGGAGGTATGGTAAATAAATAAAACGTCTTTTATACTTACTCAAAAGGTATGGTAAATAAATAAAAATATAAATAAACTAGACGTATGGTAAATAAATAAAACATCTTTTTATATTTAGTCCATAACCCTCGTTCTATTTATGAAAGCTCAAGAAAGAGGTTTTATTTAAGTGAATCCTATGGGCCAAATACCATATTTGTAAAAGAGGTATGGTAAATTAATAAAAATATAAATAAGCGAGAGGTATGGTAAACAAATAAAACATTTTTTTATATTTACTCCATAAGTCACCTTGTATTTATGAATGGTATGGTAAATTAATAAAAATATAAATAAACGAGAGGTATGGTAAACAAATAAACATTTTTTTATTTTTTTATATTAATACCATGCAAAAAAACATTTTTAACCCTAATATTAGTATTAATAAAAATAAAAATGGCACATGGTATTGACCCATGGTATTCACCAAAATGGCACATGGTATTGACCCATGGTATTCACTTGGAATGTAGCCTATTTAAATGGGGGAATTAAACAAGAACAGATCCATCTTTACTCTAGATCTACGGAGAGGTATCAAATATCGTGATATGCAAACTAGCATAGAGTGAAAAAATATTTGATCCGATCAAGAGTAAAAATGGATGTTGTAATTTAATGTATGTTAAACATTTTAGCTTGGTTAAAATAAAAATAAAATAAAAATCAACTATTAATTTTATTAATTTTTATAAATTACTAATAGTAATTTTTAAGCTCCGGTTTATGATAACCCATGGTATTGACCCATGGTATTCATGTGAGCATAGACTATTTAAAGGGGAAATTCTATCTTAGATCCATCTTACTTCTGGGTCTACCAAGTGCTCAGAGGGATAAATATATTTCATCCCCCCTAAGAGTGGTAGATGTGGAGTTAAGATGGATATAGGTTGGTTTTTATGATAATGAAGATATCAAATAGACTTAGGAAATTATATTGTAAAAACATCTTAAGGTGAATGGTTAAAGCATAGACATTGGACAAGTATATTTGTATACCTCTGTTTTAAACTGAAGCAAATCTAGGGCTAAAAGGAATGGATTGATTACACTAGTCATCCTTCTATAACTTTCCAACATATGCTGGAGTAAACAGATTGTAATTATTGTAAAAACATCTTAAGGTGAATGGTTAAAGCACAGACATTGGACAAGTATATTTGTATATTCTGTTTTAAACTGAAGCAAATCCAGGGCTAAAAGGAATGGATTGATTGCACCAGTCATCCTTCTATAACTTTCCAACATATGCTGGAGTAAACAGATTGTAATCTGGGTAATTTTTCTAATTGCAAACGGGAACATACTTGTGTATTGGCAGGATGTTTACGAGGTCCCTAGAAGTGGAGTAAACATATTGTGATTTGGGTAATTTTTCTAATTGCAAACAAGAACATACTTGTGTATTGGCAGGGGGGTTATGAGGTCCCTAGAAGTGATGAATTTGAATTTTTCTTGGTTTTATATATAGTATTAGGTTTTTCTCATGCTTTCTGTGAATGGCACGGGTGAATTTTATCTTACACCCACTAGATTATCGATATGTAATTTTGGTAATTTTGATTTCAAAAGATATTTTAAAGAAATGCAATGATTTCATTTCTGTATTCAATAAACACAAGATTTTATAATTGAGTAAAATATTCGCCATGCCTGGTGAGAGATTCGCCAAAAAATTATATATACATATCATATTATTGATAAAATCGCCTTCCATTTTTCCTATATACCATGGAGATTCGCCCATTTATTATACATGTAAATTTAGGGGGGGTTCATAAAATTTTCCCTGTTTATGGCCAAACATCATTTATTGACTGAGTGATGTTGGTCCAAAGAATATTCTTAATATCTACCAAAGGTTTTTCAAATGTGAGATCCTTTTCTAATGATTTTACCTTTTGTTCTAACCCCTTAATTTCCCTCACTTTTTCTGAAAAATTTATCTTTGAAATATCATATTTTTGTTCCAAGGTATCATATTTTTCTTTCACCTTTTGCAACTCTGAAACTTGGAGCTTCATTTCCTCCATTGATTTTATTAGTTCTTCTGTGCTCAGACCTATAGTCTCTACTGGTGTTGTTCTTGTTGTTGTTGTTCCTGCTATTGCTTCTGCTATGACCACTGGAATGTTCGGTGCCAAAGATGTTCCAAGGGTTGAAGGGACTGTGTTAGAAACCTCTAGTATTACATTGGGAGGCTGAGAGGTCGACTCTCCCTGCTTTTCCTTCAATTCTTTTTCCAATTCTTGTTCAGTCTCACTCAGTCGTTCATTAAGCTTTAGGAACAAGTCCATAAGCTTTTCTTCAGACCTTTGTTGTACGACCTTGGCAGTCTGTGGATGCCTGGAAGGAGGCAACTTTAGCTACTTTCTTAAGGTAGCTATGTATTCATCTTTCTTTTTAATTAAGGCTTCTACAACCTTCACATATTTCGGATCATGACGTAACCCAATGATCAATTCTTCTAAAGAATTTATTCTATATTTTTTAGCCTATGATGAGGCTTTCTCTAGCTATAACTGGGCAGTTGTATTATTTAACGAATTCTCTAGTCTATGGGCTATCATGGCCTTACCACTCAATGTAGAGTAGACCATCTCCCCTCTCTGTTTGTGTAACTCAATTTGGTCCAAGGGATGAATGTCCTTTGACATGACATCAAAATTGGTTCTAAGGTAATCTGCTACTAATTGAGGCTGCTACACTTTAGGTTTGAAATATTTCATTATCATTTTACCTTTGATGTCATGGGCTCACATCAACCTGTTTTGATTAGTGGGAGCCATTTTCAAATACTGATTGTAAACCTGGATCCTCAATGGCTCACTTTTGGCTTTTATTTCCTTAAACTTCTTTTTGATATCCGGATTGTCTTGTCCTGGTGGCCTAAAAGATGATACCTCTGCACTTTGCTATCTCTCCAGCTCTTGTCTTTGTGATCTTATAGATGTCCCACCTACTGGGAAAGTTTGATGACTATCTACACCTTCTTTTCTTTGACTATCACTAGTTTCTTCAAAAAATTCTTCTTATGAAAGAGGATTTAGCCTTTGCCTCTTAGCACCAAGTTGTTCTTAGGGTCCACTGGTAGGGATAGCTACTTCCACATCTCTCTTTTTTTTCTTTCCCTTATTCAGAGGAGTCTGCAAGATTGGAGGTTCTCCCACATTGACTTGAGTTGGAGGAGTGTGTATGTGGGCTTTTTCCTTAGAAGTCTCGGGCTGATTAGAAATTATTGACTATTCTATAGCCTAAGTACTTGTCTCTGTTTCTCTTCCTTTGGAAGTCCCCGTGAGTGGTGTATCAGTCTATTGTGCGTGCCTTTGAGAGTCCCCAAGTGTTGAGGTCCTTATCCCTGATGCTGACTTCTGAGGAGTTTCAAACTACACCTATTTTCAGAGGATGAACAGTGAAATACAAGTACTGGTTGTGGCTAAAAGGGTCTGAACTACATCGGCTACAAGTTTTTGAGCATATTTGCGGCTAAAAACTTTGAACTAATTGACCTCGATGTTCTTTTGCATGGGCACATAGGTTTACGGTATAAAGCAGTGAAAATGACTTGTTTGTTTTATTTACAAAGTCAAGGGTTGGCGAGGGTTTTTGGTTTTTGGATGGATGATGTTAGCGACAAGTGATATGACATTTTTCTCATGTATGGGAAGGCAGTAAGCGGTTTCATATCACACCGCTTTTGGGGAAGGGCGGTAATGGACCTTGAGCCAGCGATTCCGTAGATCTTTCGACGTGTCATGGAGGCACTGTGCAAAAGCTGCTTTGTCATCGCGCACTATCGCCTGGTCACAGAGGGTCGCGTGATATTCATAATGGCCATCAGATCTTGAGGACCAGATCAGACGGTTGATGGAAGGTGCAATATGATGGGGTTTAACAAAGGCAGGCCCGATATAATTAACGGTTAATTTATCCATACCGGGAGTGGCAGGATAGGTCAAGGAGGTTATTAATTAATCATAAGGGTCAATTAATCCCATATTGATTTGGTAAGGGATTAAGGGTTGTTAATTAGTTACTGGCTAACTAACTAATCCCGATTAAGGATGCATTATGGTTATAATTAAACCAAGGGGCAGGATATATATAGAAATTTGGGGTTTTTTATATTTAAATAATATGGGAAAGGGTAAACGTTATAAGGGAATTATATAATATAAATTAAAAGTTAATATGATAATGAAATGAAAAAGTGCCAAGTTTAAAAATAGTTGATGTGTGTATTTAACTTAGCCTTAAGTGAAAAAAGGGTTTTTAGGAGAAATATTTGAAGTTTTCCTAAGTAAAATAGAATTTTACTTAGGAAAAGACTTGTGAAGGTGAGTGAATAATTTATGAATGATTTTAAATACTTAAGATTCATAAATTATTAGGTCGAGGGTCCAGTCCCTCCAGAAGTTAGAGAAATGCTTTGAGCCCCTCTAATTTAGCAAATACCTTAGTATTTAGGGGAAATTAGTGAAATTTTTAGGGAAAATGGTAAGGGAAGTTAATTAATTGACTTTGCTTTGCTTGAGATGTTTTTCAATGTACTATATTCCTTGGCCTTGTGATAAAAGTAAAAGATTAACATACTTAGAGTCATCATTCATCACCTATAATTCTGCAACATCGTTTACCCACCCTACCTACTTATCCTAATGTTTTTACTTCTTTATTTGGGTGCACTTAGACTAGAAAATCCATATCAAATTTTCTTTTCTTCTACATGGCAGAGCCTATCTAAGTATACACTTATTACATCCAAGGGCTCAGATTAAACTGTTAAGCTCCTTTTTCACTCTACCTATCTACTTATCTGCCAAGATTACACTGTTTGGTCAGATATTTATTCTCTATTTCTACAGCATGAAATGGAAGTATGAATTAGCCAAGTTTAAATTGTTTAGCTATTCAGAATTGTGGCATAAGTGACAAGCTACACACAATTGTTTATTACACAAAGTGAAAAAGTAGTGGCATTTAGACTTGCACACTTTCTTGGTCTTTCTTTTGTTGGTGTTCATTTTCTTTCATTTTTTTACCATTTTTATTCTTTCTACCCTTTGATTTTTTTAGTTTTTTTAGGGTATACGCTCTTTACATTTTTAAATTTTTTATTTTTTTGAGAATATGGAAAACGTTTGCAACAAGAAAAGGTGTGAATATATTACATATCTCATCAAGTAAATCATGGCATATGAAACCTATTGGTATAGGGGCCTAATAGTGGCTCCACTTGGTGATGGCTTTTCCTGGTGGAAAGTCAAGAACAATATATTAGATGGCCTCTAAATGACTTTGATTGTGCTCCGCAATCTTCTTCTTCCTGCTGCCTTATTGTATGTATGACAATCATACTTCTAAAGCTTAGGGCCTTCTCTTCGGGCTTCAACTTCGAAAGTTATTGTCCAATCCAAAAGTGACATTACAAAGGATATATTATGTACATGTTAAACATCATGGTAAATCTTAATAGGTAGGATCAAAGTAATGTTTTAAAATTCGACCATTGACTGGTCCTTCTTCTGCTTCTGTGCCAGCCAAGTTTTTGAGAAAATATGTATTGTTTCCTTGTAGAGCATAGATAATGTATGGTCCTTTCCATAAGAAGTCAAATTTCCTATGTTTCCCCTTATCTTCTCTTCTGGAATCCCATCTTAACACTTTCTTTCCATGGTGGAAATATTCAGCCTTAGTTCTTCTGTCAAATATCTTCTTGAGCTTTTCCTGCCATATTTGGGATCTTTGGTACACCTCCTCTCTAGTCTACTACAAATTGATTGTTTGATTAATCCTTCTTTGAATATCATTGGGTTCCACTTGAGCTTCTTGGAGTAGTTTCATAACAGGAACTCCTAATGATGAAGGAAATACATCCTCCATGCCATACTAATTCATATGAACTGGTGCGAATGGACTTCTTGGTAGTAAACCTATCCACCCATAGTGCATTTATTAGTTTTTTATGCCAAGTCTTTTTATTTTCTTCCAACAGTTTTTTAATGATATTTATGAGGTTCTTGTTGGAAGGTTGAACTACTCCATTTCCTTGTGGGTAATAGGTTGTGGAATGGCCTAAGGTAATGTGTTATTTATTGCAAAAATTGATCATCTTTCTTGATTTAAAAGCTGCAACAATATCAATTATGATTTTTGTAGGGCAGCTGAATCTGGATAATATATTGGTTTCTAAGAAACCTATGATCATTGTATCTGTGGCCTGTCTGGAGGGGGTGGCCTCTATCCATTTGGTAAAATAATTAGTGGTAGTGAGAATCCATTTATGCTGGCCAGAAGAGGGAGGATGGATTTCTGCAATGAAGTTAGGACCCCATTTTTGGAAGGGTTTTTTAGTAGAAATGGATTT
The DNA here is from genome assembly GCA_000404065.3 of Pinus taeda. Taxonomy (NCBI): domain Eukaryota; kingdom Viridiplantae; phylum Streptophyta; class Pinopsida; order Pinales; family Pinaceae; genus Pinus; species Pinus taeda. Next base: position 117,266 of record APFE030771728.1, read on the forward strand.
CAGGGGTAAAGGTAATAGTTTTCTCTTGCCCTCAAAAATTTGGCATTTATGGCAAGAGGTGACAAATTTTTTCACATCAACAAACAAGGTTGGCCAATAGAAACCAACCCTTAAGATCTTATCTGCAGTCAATTTCCAGTAGAGGTGTCCACCACATTCTCTTGCATGAAATTCTTGAGGTTCCTTATCAGCTTCATTTTTTAGCAAGCGATTTAATAAGATTCCTTCATGTTTTTTCCAAAAAAAAACATTATATCAAATACAAAACTTTAAATATTTCATCTTTAAAAACCTAATTTTTATTCTGGATAACCCTGGAGGAGCCTGTAGGTCTTGTAACACATAAATTATATCAGCATACCAAGGTGAATCTAAAAAGGCCTAGCTGATCTATGGAGTCACCATCTCCTGTTCATTATCCAGTTCATTTATGTCCAGGGCTTGACAATTGGTTTTTGCCATGAGTTTGGCCAATCCCTCTCCTTTTATCAACTTTGTGGGTTTTATTTCAATATCATACTCTAAGATGGTAGCAATTCATTTACCTCTTTTGCCCTCAATTCCATCCTGAGTCAGGATGTCTTTGACGACTACATTTGGTACATAAGCTATTACATGAGAGTATAATATGTAAACTCTAAAGTCTTTGATGGCTTTAACAAGTGCAAAAGCTTGTTTTTCCATGATTTTGTATTTCAGTGATGCATCTCTGAGTGCTTTACTAAAAAAGGTGATAATTTTTTCACATCCTTTGTCATCCTTTTGTAATAAAACAACTGCTATAGTGTGCTTTAAGGAAAAAAAAAATTTATGAAGTCTCTATCAAATTGGGGACTTCTAAGGACCGATGTTCTAGTTAAAGCCATTTTAATTTCTTCAAATACCTGTTTGGATTCTACTATCCATTTTATACTTGAATCCTTTTTTAACATATTATTAAGTAATCTAATGAGTTTTGCTAGGTTAGATATGAATCTTCTCAAAAAGTTTATCTTTTCTAAGAAAGCTTGAAGTTCTTTGATATTTCTTGGATGAGGTATTTGTAAAATTGATTCTATTCTGGCAAGGTCAATTCGAATGGCATCTTTCAAAATGATGTGTCCTAAGAGTTTACCTTCTTCCATGCCAAACAAAAAATTCTTTGGATTTAAATAAATACCATATTTTTTGCATTTCAAGAATACTTGTCTAAGATGGTCCGAACACCGCTAACCTGACTTAGAAAAACAATTAGGTCATCTAGATATATGATAAGAAAATCAATATCTTTATAAAATGCAATTTCCATTGCACTTTGGAAGGTAGCTCCTGTGTTTTTAAGTCCAAATGGTATTTTGGTATACATAATTGTGCCCCATGGTGTTGTAATGGAAGTTTTTTCTTGGTCATTAAGATGAACCAAAATCTAGTTATATCCTAAAAATCCATCTAAAAGAGAAATCTTAGAAGAACCTACTACCCTTTGTAAAATATGGTCCATCTTGGGTAAACGATAGTTATCCTTAAGGGAAACCTTCTTCACATTTCACAGATCTACACATAATCTTATTTCCCCTATTTTCTTCCTAATGGGTACTAAGTTAGATGCCCACTCTGAAAACCTTATAGGTAAAATAATCCCTGCTTCATACATACATTTAATTTCTTTTTCAATCGATGGTAGTAATATAGAGTTGATTCTTCTGAGTTTTTATTTGAATGGCTTCTGGTCTTCTTTCAGAGGTATAGTATGCTGAATTATTGAGGTGTCATATGATTTCAAATCCTCATAACTCCAGGCAAAAACATATTGGAATTCCCTCATAAGTTCAACATATTTTATTTTCTGATCAGATGGTAAAGACTTTGATAGTTTTATCATCTTTGGATTGTCTTTTGTTCCTAAATTATATTCTTCAATGTCTTCCTTTAATGGTTCCATGTTTGGTTTTACAGGAATATCATTGGAATCAAAGAGGTATTCTAGAGAAGTTAAACCTTTGGGTAGATGATTGTCTTTTAGGTGAATGACCTTTGTTTCTTCTTCAATCATCTTATCATAGTCTATTTGTTTTATGTCTTGAATTCCTTTTTTAGTGAATTTTGTGGGGTGAAGCATTTGAATTGAACTTTCTTCCAAAATGTTGGTTTCTACCTCATCTACATATTTAAAGTTATTGCCTTTTGCATCAACATCTATGTAACTGTGATAAAATTATTTGTCTAAAGTTAAAAAATTATTAATCTTCTCATCACTTTCAAAAAAATGCAAGTTATTCAGATTGTCAGGGATAGCTGGTCTATGCCTAATTTCAATAGTAAACTCATGATTAGTTTCGAAAGGAAATTTACAGGTGCTGGCGAACATGGCTAGACCATGAGCATGTAAGTTATGCTTTCTAGGTACTATAGCAAGCTTAGTTTCCAAAAAAGTATTAAGAATCTCTATGACTATTCCCCTATAGTATCCTAATCTAGGATCCCTAATAAGGTACATTCCTTTAATCTGATTAACAATTAGTTATGAATCACCTATGACAGAAACTCTAATTGCTCCTAATCTTTTAACAACTTTAAGTCCTAGCAAAAGAGCTTCATACTCTGCCATATTATTGGTGCACTTAAAATTTAGCCTATAGGCATGGCCTTCAGCATGGTCGTTTTCTAAGTTGTGCACCCAAATCCCTGCCCCTACCCCTAATTTGTTGACTGAACCATCAAATTATAAATGAAAAAGAATTTCATGGACATAATCAGTGTCACGGGTGGTGGGAATTTGTTTAGTAGGGGGATTTAGTTTTTTGTTTTTATCTAATTTTTCTTTGTTGTCCGAATCATCATTGGTATCTGAAATTTCCTGAATATGAACACTTGTTTTTCCTTTTTTAATTTCTTTTGGTTCTGCTACTAAAACTTGTTCATTGTTGGCATGATTGGTTTCGTGATGCAGGAGCATAAAGACCTTTTTCTCCATCTGTAAATATGGGGTGTGATAATGTTAATTTTTAAATATGAGGTGTGATGATTTTTAATATTTTATTAATTAATTTGAATTAAATAGGAGAAGGTGAGGATTTATGTGAATATCCTTTTATTAATAAAAGGATATGAGGAAATTTAATGAATTGAAGGATTTTAGGGATAAACACCTATCCTTTAGGGATGTTGAGAGATTTAGGGGTTGTTTAGGATTTTAAGGGATTGAGCATTTAATTTAATGATTTATAAATAGGATGGCTTTTTGTGAGAAAAGAACATGAGAGATTGAAAGTAGGTTTGTGCAGCAAGGCTGTAAGCCTTCAGAAATTTTAAAAGGGCCATGGATTTGCATATCTGGCCATAAATATAACTGTTGTGTATGCTTGTTTTATGTAATCATGGGTATTTGAATTCAATTGATATTATCATGTATGCATTTATGAAATCCTGAGATATGGCTCTGCTCATGTTGGCAGAAACCGATGTTAGATAACATTGAAATTGCGTGGGTGGCTAATGGTTCTTATTTGTGCATATGCTGAGGAATGAGTCTTGAAATAGTTTTCCTTTCGTTTGATGCATACTGGCTTAAATTCACAGTTATGCTTAGGCTCTGTTTGTTTTAAAATTCTTGAATTGTTGATTAAGATTCTCAATCGACAGGTTTCAAGCGCACCAGCACTTGCATTTAGGACGATCGATTTCCATAGATTATAGTCCACATTCTGGACATCCGGCTAGCAGCTCCAATGGTGGCATTTTCTTTAAGGAATAATGTGATCCACACGGCTTTGTATGGTATCTAGGTTTGTATCAGCGCATGATATTTTTTTTAATGCAACCGGCTCTTCATTATTTGCATATTGTATGCGTATTGCTACCGGCAAGTTCTGAATTTGGAAGTCAGAAAATATATAAACAGTTTCAGTTAAAGCGCTGCGTAATTAAACAATTATTACTCCTTGAAACGCTGCGCCCTACCAAGTTGAAATGCTGTGGTGAGCGTATTAAAGAAGAGTTGTTGTATGTACTGAGTCTTCAAAGTTTCAGGATATTGACTCGTGTTATGGTTGGTGGATTCTTTTTTGAGCGATACCTTTTTCACGTCCTTCGTGCACCTTAGCGCAACCTGCCATGAAGCGTGGTCCAAGTGAGTCTCAGCGTCTCCCAAATTTTGGAAACCTCCATTGGCCTCTGTTACCATTCGCAATCTCATATTGTATACAACAAATGAGAACTGGCAGGTAGTGAACCTGAAAGAAGCAAGAGAATTCTCAGCCGATAAAAAGTGCATCTATGTCTTCAAGAAATTGGAATGGGAATCATTATCTGTTGATCTTCTTCCTCATCCGGATATGTTCAGTGATGAATGTTTCACAAGCTTCAATCTTGGAGGAAACAGATGTGATGATGATGGTGCAAAGAGGTTATTCTTCGGTGGTGAACGCTTTCTAGACAACATATCAGGGCAAGCCTATATCACAATTCAGAGGACAGAGTACAATAACCCACTTGGGCTCGAGGTTCAGTTGCATGTTACAGAAGCAGTGTGTCCAGCTCTAAGTGAGCCAGGTCTACGTGCTCTTCTCTGCTTCATGACAGGATTGTATGTCTGCATGAATAGGGGCGATGTGGGCCCTAGAAACCAACAGTTTACTGAAGCAGCAAGTCGTTCCCTAGTTGCAGTTATTGTTGATCACATATTCCTACGCATTAAAGATGTTGATTTCCAGCTCGAGCTTTTGTTGCAGTCATTACATTTCTCTAGAGCCAGTGTTTCAGAAGGAGAACTCACAAGGATCCTGATAGGAGTGGCGGGGAGTGGCCTGGAGAAAGGGCTCACATATATTTGGTGCTTTGACTGGTTGAAACAGGTAAATTTGTGCATGCAAATGATATTGGTACTGTTTGTTATGTCCGCTTGAGGTCGAAAAGCATAAGTTCATTATTTTGATTGAACTCAGTTATAAGTCATACTTTAGCATTGATGTTGAATGGAAATGATAGCAGGGCGCATCCTTTTCTTTGAGTTTTGATTTAACTCTGGCATTATAAGAATGAAAGTATGTGAGTTGGAATGATAGTTATGAAGGAAATTTGGGATGGTGTGTATTAATAATGGTTGTTTGTAACAAAGAAGCTTTCATATAGATGATGAAATTGCCGTGTATTTAAAGCAGAAGTTGAGGAGCATGCTTGTATATGAATATATGGAAAAGTTCCTGGGTATGGCAAGCTCCAGGCTTGCGTCAATTTTTGGTATCGGAGCCGGAATGCTCTGTTGAAATGTTTATTTTCTGAATGATGACAAGAAGGTTTTTGTTGAATTGGAATATATTTTTGAATGTGTAAGTAGCAGATGTGCATGCAGGCAAAGGAGGTTAGATTCTAATCTGACAGTGAAGGCAAACGAAAAGACAATATCAGACTAAGATCTTGAAGGTAAGGTGATCTGGGTTTATTTGAATTTGAAGATTGTAGTCTTTGAATTAAAGTAGAAGTATTTTTGCAACTCCCAAAAGGAAAATCCATAGAAGACATTTTAAAATTGCTAACAGAAAACTGGTGAAAGCATAGGTGTGGCAGAACCTTGAGGAAATCCAATAGAGATTGGATAAGGAAGACAGTTGTGAACAGGCAGATGAGTTGAAGCCAGGAAGAGCAAAGAAAAGTGCTCAAAGGAGGTTCTGGAGATAGAGAACCAATTTCTTGCCAAAAGACCGAGCGAGGAGGGCTTGGTGAGGTAAGTGGCGGCAAGATAGGACTTTCTGCTGAAAAGGCTTTAGTACAACTCATAGAGATGGAAAGGATGATGACTAGTGACAGTCATCACAAAGGTTCTGAAATAAACCACAGTAGAGGACAAAAGGAGAAGGATGCCAAAGCAGTTGGCATACAGAGACAGTTAAGCAAAGAGGAATATGAGAGGGAGAAGGCTGAGATAGCAGTTCAGCTTGAGGTGTTAATGGAGATGTTGCAGAGAAATAAGGAAGACCGGAAGCGTGGTTATGTCATAAGAAAGAAGCTGAGGTGGAAGAGACTACAAGAGAAGTGGAATCATCAGGTAAATTTGCAGTTGATAAAGGAATTAAGGGAACTTGAACAGGTTATGGATGCTAGGCAGAGGATAGAGAAGCTCGAAAAAGTTGAGCTACAGCAGAAGGAAGATGTTGAAGTTTCGTGATGTTACCGAGAGAGTGGACCATTACTTTTTGAAAGTGATGAAGAGCTAGAGGAGTTGAATCATATGAATGATTCAAAGCAGCCCGAAGATTTGATGACTGAAGCATCAAACAAGACCGTAAGGTCTTGTGATTTTAAAACAATGATTTTTGTGTGATTGCAAGTTTGGAAGAAGTTGCAAGTGATGAGAAAAGGAATGTTGCAAAGGGAAAGGACGATTGGGAGGTCGCGACATTCATATTGAAAGCTAGAGCAACATGTGAGACAACATTTATAGTAGCAGCAGAAAAGGAGCAATCAAGGGATGGAAACAATCAACAAACAGAGGACATACTGGACAAAGAAATTGAGTTGATAAGGAGGTTAATGGTAAAACCATCCCAGAGAAAGACAGCCGAAAGAAAGAAAAGGAACGACAACAAGAGAATGACAATGAAGGATTGCAAGAGGAGAGCAGGTGGAGCACTATAGCACAAAATATGGAAACCTAGAAGACAACAGCAGATGACAACAGCAGTGAAGCAATCGACAAGCACGAAAGGATTACAAAATAAAATTTGGGATCCAGGAGGAGACTTATGACCAGGTGTTCATGAATTTTTTTACATGGGGAGCCTGATGCAGGAGCATCAAGACCTTTTTCTCCATCTGTAAATATGGGGTGTGATAATGTTAATTTGTAAATATGGGGTGTGATGATTTTTAATATTTTATTAATTTATTTGAATTAAATAGGAGAAGGTGAGGATTTATGTGAATATCCTTTTATTAATAAAAGGATATGATGAAATTTAATGAATTGAAGGATTTTAGGGATAAACAACTATCCTTTAGGGATATTGAGAGATTTAGGGGTTGTTGAGGATTTTAAGGGATTGAGCATTTAATTTAATGATTTATAAATAGGATGGCTTTTTGTGAGAAAAGAACATGAGAGATTGAGAGTAGGTTTGTGCAGCAAGGCTGTAAGCCTTCAGAAATTGTAAAAGGGCCATGGATTTGCATATCTGGCCATAAATATAACTGTTGTGTAAGCTTGTTTTATGTAATCATGGGTATTTGAATTCAATTGATATTATCATGTTTGCATTTATGAAATCTTGAGATATGGCTCTGCTCATGTTGGCAGAAACCGATGTTAGATAACATTGAAATTGCGTGGGTGGCTAATGGTTCTTATTTGTGCATATGCTGAGGAATGAGTCTTGAAATAGTTTGCCTTTCGTTTGATGCATACTGGCTTAAAGTCGTAGTTATGCTTAGGCTCTGTTTGTTTTAAAATTCTTGAATTGTTGATTAAGATTCTCAATCGACAGGTTTCAAGCGCACCAGCACTTGCATTTAGGACGATCGATTTCCATAGATTATAGTCCACATTCTGGACATCCGGCTAGCAGCTCCAATTGTGGCATTTTCTTTAAGGAATTATGTGATCCACACGGCTTCGTATGGTATCTAGGTTTGTATCAGCACATGATATTTTTTTAATGCAACCGGCTCTTCATTATTTGCGTATTGTATGCGTATTGCTACCGGCAAGTTCTAAATTTGGAAGCCGGAAAATATATAAACAGTTTCAGTTAAAGCGCTACGTAATTACACAATTATTACTCCTTGAAACGCTATGCCCTACCAAGTTGAAATGCTGTGGCGAGCGTATTAAAGAAGAGCTGTTGTATGTACTGAGTCTTCAAAGTTTCAGGATATTGACTCGTGTTATGGTTGGTGGATTCTTTTTTGAGCGATACTTTTTTCGCGTCCTTCGTGCAGCTTAGCGCAACCTGCCATGAAGCGTGGTCCAAGTGAGTCTCAGCGTCTCCCAAATTTTGGAAACCTCCATTGGCCTCTGTTACCATTCGCAATCTCATATTGTATACAACAAATGAGAACTGGCAGGTAGTGAACCTGAAAGAAGCGAGATAATTCTCAACCGATAAAAAGTGCATCTATGTCTTCAAGAAATTGGAATGGGAATTATTATCTGTTGATCTTCTTCCTCATCCGGATATGTTCAGTGATGAATGTTTCACAAGCTTCAATCTTGGAGGAAACAGACGTGATGATGATGGTGCAAAGAGGTTATTCTTCGGTGGTGAATGCTTTCTAGACAACATATTAGGGCAAGCCTATATCACAATTCAGAGGACAAAGTACAATAACCCACTTGGGCTCGAGGTTCAGTTGCATGTTATAGAAGCAGTGTGTCCAGCTCTAAGTGAGCCAGGTCTGCGTGCTCTTCTCCGCTTCATGACAGGATCATATGTCTGCATGAATAGGGGCGATGTGGGCCCTAGAAACCAACAGTCTACTGAAGCAGCAAGTCGTTCCCTAGTTGCAGTTATTGTTGATCACATATTCCTACGCATTAAAGATGATGATTTCCAACTTGAGCTTTTGTTGCAGTCATTACATTTATCTAGAGCCAGTGTTTCAGAAGGAGAACTCACAAGGATCCTGGTAGGAGTGGCAGGGAGTGGCCTGGAGAAAGGGCGCACATATATTTGGTTCTTTGACTGGTTGAAATAGGTAAATTTGTGCCCGCAAATGATATTGGTACTGTTTTTTATGTCTTCTTGAGGTCGAAAAGCATAAGTTCCTTCTTTTGATTGAACTCAGTTATAAGTCATACTTGAGCATTGATGTTGAATGGAAATGATAGCAGGACGCATCCTTTTCTTTGAGTTTTGATTTAACTCTGGCATTATAAGAATGAAAGTATGTGAGTTGGAATGATAGTTATGAAGGAAATTTGGGATGGTGTGTATTAATAATGGTTGTTTGTAACAAAGAAGCTTTCATATAGATGATGAAATTTCCGTGTATTTAAAGCAGAAGTTGAGGAGCATGCTTGTATATGAATATATGGAAAAGTTCCTGGGTATGGCAAGCTCCAGGCTTGCATCATTTCGGCATTGTACAAAATGAATGAATCCATATCAGAGTGTAATGAGTAGATAGGGAAATTTTGTGGTTTTTCTTGACTACTTACTACATATTTCATTAATGTTTCTCTGTATAGCTTCTTATGTTGGTCGAAAACAGAGATAGTAGCATACGACATGTCCAATTGAAGTGATCCTTCAAGCTTAGCACCCCAGGACCTGGATAATAACATTCCATATTTTGTAGGTATATCTACCACTACTATATCCATCAAGATTGTTTTTGCAGGGTATTGAACTAAATAAACACACAAGTCTCTTATTAATCCTAAACATCTCACTTGACTTGAATCAAAAGAAAAAAGGTCTTTATATGGTCTAGTGATGTCAAGATCTAATTTCTCCATTACAGACTTGGGCATTAGGTTGTGAGATGCCCCAGAATCAAACATGGCATTGTGAAGGATTTTATCATGAATATTTAAGACCACATAGAAGGGAGGAACACTTCCTTCTAAATCTTTCCCATTTACTTTAGGGCCAAAGATTAATTCTGGTTGGTCATAAAAAACATTTACAGAGTCTTCAGTTCCAGTGATTTTATGTGATCTGTTAATTTGATTTTGGTAGGCATCATGCTTAGCTAATTTAGACAATGGAACAACTATCCTTAGTTTGCCTACTTCAGTTTCCAGATTGAAAGGTTTTTCTATTTGGACTTTTATGTTTCGAACAGTGGGATTCTCTCTATTTTCTGGGTTTCTGTGATTTTATCTTTTTGAGGAGTGGGGTAGTATTTACATTTTCTCCTAAATTAAATTCTGGAGGTTCTTCCATGATTTCCTTAGAAGTAAGGAGAGTGGAAGAGTCTCTATTATTCGGTTGATTGTCAGACACATTTACTATTATTGGATTAGGTGGGTTATTGTTTGATCTAGACAAAATTTGTACAGGGGTAATAGTTGCTTTACCTTTGATAGGTTGTTTTGGAGCTTTCTGTTTGTTGACTTCGGGAACATCAATTCTCCTACTCCTTAATTTATACTGCTTGTGTGCTTCGTAGATGGTTGTATCATATCCCTCCCTAAAGTCAAACAATTCTCCTGACTGAGTTCAAAATTGTTTGAGAATGTGAACCTCTTAATCATATTGAGTTAGAAAAACTTCTCCTTCATTGTTAAGTCCCATCAGATTTATCTGAGTATCTTCAGGGGGATCCTTGGAGCTGAAGCTTCTATGTAATTCTCCTAGAAAAGGGGTCTAATATTTTGATCTGGACCAGTTTTCCCAGGGTTCTGGTTTTTGTTTTTCGGAAATTAGGACTCCTCCCTCTGTTGGTTGGCTGACCATCCCAAGGGGATATTCTTTCTATTGTTTCCACTATGTCCCCTAGTCTTTCCATCCCTTTAATTATAACATCCATTTTCTATTCAACAGGTGAAGTTTCTTCTTTCACTAGTATCCTTCTTTCACTTCTAACCTTGGCTCATTTAGACACCAGGTTGGCTTCAACACTGACAGTTATAATTTTCATTTCTTCCAAATTTCTAGGGGCTTGTTTCCTTCGCTGAAAAGCCATATTGGAATCAAATCCATCTGGGAATTTGATTAGGGCCAAATCAGGTGGGGGTCTGAGGTTTTGAGGAATGGCATTGTAGACAGTGTTGAACCTAGTGCAGTAATCCTACACAGTTTCTTGCATTCCTCTCTTGAGGTTTTCATACTCGGATAAGATCTGCAGAGGATCTTTCTTTTTCTCCCAACGATTCAAGAATTGTGTATAAAGGGTTTCTAGGCTATCTATATTGTTTGTTCTTAGAGCCCTAAACTAGGTTCTGACTTCCCAGTTAGACTCTAAACAAATATCCTCATTCTTACATCATCAACATCTATCTCATATATTTCAAAGTAGTCAGTCATTTTTTTGGTATGTTGTTGGGCTATGTAGGTACCACTACCATCGAATGGAGTGATTTTACTTTGGTAGTCTTGAGGCATGGCATCTAAATTGGCTGGTAAAACTAGAGGGGTATACATGTTTGCCATGGCTGTAGGTAATGATGGAACAATAGTTGGGGTAGGGGTAACAATGGGAATTTGTGTTGTTGATGGATGGGTAGAAGGAGGGGTCTGTGGTGGGGTGGTTTGGGGTTGAGATATATGAGGGAATGATGAGAAACTTGCAAAAGCAGTAGTGATTGTAGAGGGATTAGGTGTCCCTTCAGAGGTAAGCTCAAATCGTATTGAAGTCTGCAAATGTTTGTCAATTGAGGAGATGACAAATTCAAACTGTAATTCTTCGATGAATACTAGGTCTAGGACTAAGTCGATTAATTCAGAGTCAAAAGATGTTTTAAACAAAGAGGTCTCAAATTGCTCATCAAAGGGTTTGTCCTTGAGATAAATCCACCTAATAGGACAAGAGCTTGATCTGTAGGTGGGCCGAGAACTAGCAGTGCTTTCTTGACTTTCCTGTCTCCTAAGAATTCTGGGGATCAGATTGGGGTTCTCAAACACTAGTCGTGGATTGGGATCAAGATTTGCTCTAGTGTAACGAGTCCTTTCTAAATCCAGTTTTCTCGGTTTTGATTTACTAAATTAATATCAACAAAAAACTTTTGATATTTCTTTAAGATGCTTTAGATTAGAATTTAAACATTCCTAAAGATTTGTTTGACTAAGGAACTGGTTCATGGTAAGTTCATAAACTAAACCAGAGATTGATTGAAGCAACATTCATCTACTTATGCACTTGCAAAGCAAGACCATTTCAAAGGCTACCTGGCTAACTTCAGGCTCCGTTTGTAGTTTATAAAGTAAACAACAATAGTAACAAATTTTTTGTTCCCCAGTGGAGTCGCCACTATGTTATCAATAAAATTTTCCTAGAAGTTGTAAGAAGAGGAAAGGGGTTCGAGGTAACCATAAACCAACTTTTGGGTACTGAATCTAGCCAATATGTACTTAGAGAGGGCTCTCTCTTTAAGGTTTAGCTTTGTTTTATAAGGTTTTAGGCTAGTTATGAAAGCTTTGGGATTTTGATTGGATTTGGTGATGAAATGCAATAGCAGATGGGTAGAACTGAATATTTTAGGCCATTGGGCTAATGGAGTCAAAAGAAGATGGCTCAGCTGGATTTGGTTTCTCAGCACAAGATGGCTTCACAGGGCAAGATAGCTAAACAGGGAACAAATGATAACTTGAAAGGATGGGATGGGCTCAAAAGGGAAGAAGGGAAATTAAGAATCCTTCCACATGTCTTGAGAAGAGGGAATTTAGATGATCACCAGTAAAAAGAAATTAAGGATTTTTTACTAAATGATCTAAATGATAAAATAAGAAGTAGGAGTAATGAAGAATTCCTTGCCTATGATAGTTCAGAGGAAAACATTAAGAATAAAAATGAATGAAAACAGATCGCACTTAGCCACTTTCTGAATTATGCTTTTTCATTTTAATATTCAGAAATGGAACAAAATTGAAATATTAAACAAGAAAACAATAACACATGAGTTATAAAATACTTATTTGTCCGGTGTTTGACACATGAATCCTGTGAAAATTCCTTTGTATCAATTCTACATCCAACCAACCATGCAAGATTTGGTCCAACAACACTTTATTCCAAAGTAATCAATTTTATAGAAATGTCTAAGAATCCACCCTCCATACTCTGAATGAGGGAGTATTTATAAAAAAAAATTACAATAAAATATCTTATAAAAAAGTGAGATTTAATCTAGAGTGATTAACTATAAATTACATGAAAATAGAGACAGATGGTCTCGTAGATAGAAGATAAAGTAAATCGATGGCTAGCTGTCCCTGTTTTTGTGAATGAGCTGGAAGCAGGCCCTATGATGAGGCATCTTGCTATCTCCTTCGTAAATTAGTGTTGGTTGTTCTACTTTTCACTTTCTCACTGATACACTTTGACCTGTTCTGATACTCTTTACCTGTTTGATCCATGTTCATTCTCATTTACCACCATTGACTGTAGTAAATAATCCAAATTTACTTTTTTACCAAGGATAACTTACAAAATGTCTACCATTTTTGTCCACCATTTTTCCTATGGTATTCTGGTTCTTTGAAGTTTCTTGAGGATTTCATCAATCTCGGTGTACTTGAAAAAAGTAGGCTGAGCTGGAAACAAATGCCTTAACTCATGTTCAACATAGAAAAGGTTCTATATACTATCATAGAGAACTCTGCCCATAGGCAGTGCTTTTGGTGTTGATGTGCTGGTTGATGAACTTGCCTGGTTATCTACATATTGAGCCAATTTGTCAACATAATCTATATGCCTCATTAATTTATCATTGATAACTAAAGGACCGAGGATTCCTTTGTTCTGCAAAATACCAAATTTCTCCATAAAAACATTAATCTCCTCCTGCATGTTTTGGCATCTTCTTTCCAAATTTTGCATTAGAGATCTTTTAGTCAATACCTTTTTTACTTCTAGAATAGTCCCCGTTCTATCATCAATGACAATTTCTTCCAGCTGATAGTTATTCTTGCTATTCAAAAAATTTATAAGCCTGCTGGCTTCCTCAAGAATCCTTCTTAATTCTTATTTTGGCCTCTGAATTTCTTCCAGTGCTACCTTTACCAAATCAATCTGTTCAAATATTATTTGTATTGATGGCCAAACATCATTTATTGATTGAGTGATGTTGGTCCAAAGAATTTTTCTAATGTCCGCCAAGGGCTTTTCCAATGTGAGGTCTTTTTCTAATGATTTCACCTTTTGTTCTAACCCTTTATTTTCCCTCACTTTTTCTACAAAATTTATCCTTGAAAGATCATATCTCTATTCTAAGGTAACATATTGTTCTTTTACCTTTTGCAACTCTAAAACTTGGAGCTTCACCTCCTCCATTGATTTTATCAATTCCTCTGTACTTAGACCTAAAGTCCGTATTGGTGTCGTTCCTATACCTATACCTGTGACTACTTCAGCTATGGCCAAAGGGACATTCCGCGCCAGATTTGTTGCTAGTGTTGAAGGGACTACAACGGAGACCACTGGGATCACATTTGGTGGCTAGGAGGTCAACTCTCCCTGCTTGCTTTTGAGTGATCTTTCTAACTCTTGCTCGGTCTCCTTCAGTTGTTCATTAAGCTGTAGGACCAAATCCATAAGCTCTTCTTCAGACTTCTTCTGAACAATTTCTGTAGTTTGTGAATGTCTTAATGGGGGTAATTTTAGCTGCTTTCTCAAGGCAGCTATGTCTTCATATTTTTTCTTTGTTAAGGCTTCTACAGCTTTCACATCCTTTGGATTATGAACGAATCCAATCACTAATTCTTCCAAAGATTTAATTTTGTTATATTTAGCCTGTGAGGAGGCTCTCTCCAGTTGTAATTGGAAAGTTGTATTATTTAAAGAATTCTCTAATATTTGGGCCATCATGGCCTTACCAGTCAAAGTTGAATATATCATTTCTCCTGTTTCCCTATGTAGCTCAATTTGATCCAAGGGATGAATATCTTTTGCCATGACCACAAAATTTGTTTGAAGGTAATTTGCAGTTGTTTGAGGTTTCTGTACTTTAGGCTTCAAGAGGCTCATTTCCATTTTTCCCTCCTTGATGTCATAGGCTGACATCAACCTATTCTGATTGGTGGGAGCTATTTTTAAATATTGATTGTAAACTTGGATTCTTAGTAGCTCATTCCTAGCTTTTATTTCCTTGAATTTCTTTTTAAAATCTAGGTTCTTAGTCCCTTGAGGCTTAAAGGATGATACTTCAGTGCTCTGTTGCCTTTCTAGCTCCTGCATCTGTGAGCTAGAAGGTGTCCTACCTGTTGGGAAAGTCTGGTGACTGTCTACACCTTCTTTTCTCTGGCTGTGGGTGGTTTCTTAAAAAATTTCCTCTTCTGAATGAGGATTTAGTGTGTGCCTTTTAGCACCAGGCTGGTTTGATGGGCCACTGGTAGGGGTAGCTACTTCCCTATCTCTCCTTTTTTTCTTTTCCTCATTCAGAGAAGTCTACAAAATTGGGGGCTCTTCTACAGTAACTTGAGCTGGGTGGGCCTATGTTTGAGCCTACTGTTGAGAAGTTTCAGGGTGCCTAGACATGACTGATTGTTTTGTTGCTTTGGTGCTAGTCTATGGTCCCTTTCCCTTGGATGTCCCTATAAATGGTTTGCTGGTATCCTGCAAGTGCTTCTAAGAGGTTTCATCTATAGAGGCACTAATTTCTGATGCTGACCTTTGAGATGTTTCAAACTATATCTGTCCAAAAGAATCCAGGTGAAGTGTTTTTTCAAGATCCTTCATCACATTTTCTATATTGACCTGTTCAGCATCAGTTTCCACTAAGGTACCTTCCCTCCATTCATCCATATTAGCAAATTGTTCAATCTCTGGAATTTTGTGATATCGGTAAGGTGAGTCTATTTTTTGTCCTTCTATCACAGATGAAACTATGGGGATCATAAGGAAACCAACTAAAAATTTTGTGTAGTTTAAGCTGATCTTTTAGAATTTTCTTTGCTTCTCTCCATGCTTCCCCAGTGTTACAGATGAAAGGGTCTAATTGAATCTTGATTCTGAGTTGCGCTTTCCTTTTGGCTTTGTGAAAATGAACCAAGTCTAAATTTATCATTTGTCTGTAATATTCCAATGTAAACAGTCTCATTGGAACATATCTGAGCAGCTTGAATGGGGAAAGGTCACATCCATATACTCTGATTTCTGTATGGTTCTGGTATAAATACCAGTCACCCACTCTGTATTGTTTAGAGAGCTGGAGGATCTTTTTAATATCATCACTAATTCTGGGAGGTGAAATCCCTGTTAGTAAGGTGGTTGCTGGGTGTACAAACTGATCAATGAACTCATTATAAGAATAAAGGTTGGCATAAGATCTATGGAAGATGGAGGTCCAAAAGATGACAGACCTTGAATTACCTTTAGTATCCAGTTTCATGACAGAAAATGGGAATTTTTCTGATTGGTAGTAGAGAATGAGATGATATATAAAGGTGCAAACTTGAAAACCCTTTCATTCTCCAGTCTTGTGAACTGGTCATGAATTTTGTCAGAAATGAATGAGGCATAGTCATACTTGACAACAGGGGGCTTTCCAAAAGTAAAGATAGACATCAACACTAAGGTCAATTCATCTACATACTCACTAGTGTTGAATCCCATGACTGCAGATATCATATCGACTATGATTTTACCCATATCAGTGAAGAAAACTTGCATATAAGGAGGTGGGTCCTTGGCTTGATATTGCTTTAATATGAAGGTCTGGCAGAGGTGATGAAGTTCAAATTGGGACAATTTAGTTGATTTCTCAAGTAAATGTCCAATGGAAATGGGGGTGAGGGCCTGGCTGGAGTGAAATTGCAACATCACATTGATTGATTCAGTAGTTATTGGAAAAAGGACTGTTTGGTTGGGAGACATAACTGCTCTGTGGTTGGAGTCATACTTGGCATGGCAATGATGGATTATGCCAGGGAAAATATGGACAGAGGGAAGAAAGTATATGGGAAGATTGGATCCCCATAATCCTATGACATCATGGCTATTCAAGTAGTTATATCTACATTGGAAAAAAACTTTGAGGTGATTTTTGTCAGTGGTTAAGTTTTTTATCTAGAATTCCTTATTTGCGAGAGGTAGACAGTCTAAATCTCGATGAGGAGCATTAAAGGGTGCAACATTCAAAGCTACCAGGGTTTCCATTTCCGGTTCTTGTGCATTCAGAAAGGGAACTGAGGTTTTCTTGCAAAAATGGGCAAAATAGAGGGTCTAGAGTTCTTGGATGGTGATAATGACAGCAAAATTATGGTAAATTTGGGCCCTTTAGTCAATTTACAGCGGAAAACAAGAACTTTCAGGGTTTTTGTCGGGAATTTGATAAATACCTATTTTTAGGGGATAGGTAACGAAATGTAGGTACTTTGTGTGGCTGGAGGGTTCTGGGCAGCATTGGCTGCGAAGTTTGGAGCAGGTTGGTGGATGAAAGCTCAAACTGGTTGACCTCGACATCTTTGCATCGTCGTATAGGTTTGCAGAATAATACAATGAAAATGACTTGTTTGTTTTACGTACAAAGTCAAGGGTTGGCAGGCTTTAGAATTTGGACGGGTGTCGTCAACAACAAACGACATGATGTTTTATCATTTTTGGGAGGCTGGTAAACAATATCATATCACATCGCTTATGGGGAGGGGTGGTATGTTGCATTGGGACAATGATTCCATAGAAAAAATGACGTGTGGCAAGGTACTGTGCACAAAACCGCTTTGTGATCGTGTGCTAACGTGCAGTCGCAAAGGGTTGTGTGATATGCATGTCAGTCGTCGGATATGGGAGATGTGATCAGATAGTGGTCGAGGGGTGTGAAGTGACAAGGGTTTAGTGAAGGCGAACCGTGATAGAATTAAAGATTATAATCATATCGGGAGCGGCAGGATTGGCTGATGAGGTTATTAATTAATCATGAGGGTTAATTAATCTTGTTTACTGTAGCGGAGGGTCGAGGTTCTTAATGGGTTACTGATTAACTCATTAATGCCATTTTGAAACGTATTACGGTTATATTTTAACCGGGGCAGGATATATAATATTTTGGGGTTTTTACATAATTTAAGTAATACGGGAGTGGATACACCTTATACGGGATTTATAAATTAATATGTTAGTAATTAATATGACTTTATGAAATGGAAAGAGTTAAGTATAAAACATTTGAAGTGTGTATTTAAACTTAGGCTAAAGTGAAAACAAGGGTTTTATAGAAAATATTGTAATTTTCCTGAGTAAAATAAGATTTTACTTAGGAAAAACTTATGAAGGGGTATGATGATTTAATGAATGGTTTAAGTACATAGGCTTTATATATTATTGGGCCGAGGGTCTGGTCCCTCCAAAAGTCAGAGAAATTCTCTGAACCCCTTTAACTTTGTAAATGCCTTTAGTACTTAGGGGAAGTTAGTGAAACTTAAGGGGAAATGGATAGGGAAATTAATTAAGTTGACTTTGTTTCTTTGATGTGTTGTATCCAATGTAATTTGTGCTTTGTCCAAGTGATGAAGGAAAAATATTTAAGCATTAAACTTAACATTCACCACACATTTATTCTACAACCATCATCTACTTACCCTACCTACATTATCCTAGCATTTTCACTTCTTTATTAGGGTGCACTTAGACTGGAAAACCCTTTTCTCATTTTCTTTTCTTTTACATAGTGATATCTATCTAAATCTACACTTATTACATCCAATGGCTTATATTAAACTGTTGAGCTCCTTTTTTCACTCTACCTATCTACTTATCTGCCAAGATTACACTATTTGGTCAAATATTTATTCTCTATTTCTACAACATGAAATTGAAAAATGAATTAGCCAAGTTTAAACTATTTGACTATTCATGAATTATGACATAAGTGACAAACTGCACACAATTATTTATTACACAAAAGTAAAAAGTAGTGGCATTTAGACTGCACACTTTCCTGGTATTTTCTTTTTGTTGGAGTTCATTTTTTTTATTTTTTTCTGACCATTTTTTATTTTTTTTACCCTTTGATTTTTCTTTTAGGGCATACCCTTTTTACATCTTTTAAATTTTTTTATTTTTTTGAAAATATGGAAAACCTTTGCAAGAAGAAAAGGTATGTACATATTACAGAGCTCATCAAATCAATAATGACATATTACACCTATTGGTATAGGGGCCTAACAACATCGACAGGATGAGAGAAATGTGATCTGCGACATGCTGGGGCAAGAATGGATAGTGGAAAGATACTAGAAGCATGGTTTCCTAGTAACGAAAGTGTGGTTCTAGGATGTGCAGTACCGGTGTGGTGTAAATGTAGCATATGTAGTATTTTGTACATATGATGTAGTGTGCATGTTGCATATATAATTTTGTGTGTATATTGCATATGAAGTTACAAGTATAGATGGTGTTATGTACATGTTGGATATGCACTTTTGTGTACATATCGTATTGTGTGCATGTTGGATATGTGATGTTGTGTGCATATGGTGTTGTGTGCATGTTGGATATGAAATTTTTGTACATATGGTGCTATGTACATGTTGTATATGTAGTGTTATGTATACATGGTGTTGTGTGCATGATTGTACAAGTGGTGTTGCGTGCATTTGGTGTTGTGTACATGTTGTACATCTGATGTTGTGTCAGGGTGGTGTTCTATACATGTTGTGCATATGGTGTTGTGTAAATGTTGTACAGGCGGTGCGATGTACATGTCGCATTGTGTAAATGTTGTGTTGGTGGTGCCATGTACATGTGATGTTGTGCACACGTTGTGCAGGTGGTGTTGTGTATAGGTGGTATTGGTGTACATGTCGTATTGTGTGCATGTCGCACATGTTATGTTGTGTACATCTGATACTATGTATGTGCATTGTGTAGTCATGGCATCATGAAAAGTGTATATGTTGTATTGTATTATGTGTATGTATGTGTATTGTGTTCTACACTGGATGTAGGACTATGTATTGTGTTTTGTTGTACATTGGGTGTAGGTGTATGTGTCATGATATATATCAGGTGTAGGAGTATGTATTTTGTGGTGTCGTATATTGTGTGTGGATGTATGTGTTGTGATGTACATAGTGTATGTGTATGTGATTGAAGGAAATAAAAAGGAATTGGGTGCTTGTTGCGTGTGGCAACCAATTTGGTGTGTGCACAAAAAGGACAAAGGACAAAATTAGAAACAACGAACCTATTAAAGGATAAGTATTACTATTTTATTTTAGTTTTATTAGGCATGTGATGTATGATTAGGAGTTATGATGGTTACATGTGATCTATGATTCTAGTTTATGATGATTGCATGTGATTCATGATTTTGATTTATTATGGTTGTGTTCTGAGCTAACCAGATGTGATATGTTTATACATGATGATTTAGTTAAGAGTTAGTTTGACTTGTTGTGACAAGAAGTGAACAAATTTGCAAGTGTACCTTGTAGACGAGCTACTGATGAGGTATGATGTGAATTTATTTCATTTTATTTTAAATATAATGAAATTTATGTTCTTGGTACAGGAAATCATGGAAATGCCCGGTTAGGTGGTTGAAACCAACTGCAAGAATTAGTAGCATTAGCGAAAGGAATTGGAACATGCAACAGTATGCTGGTAAAGCACTTTAGGAGCCGAGCCATTGTGGGACAATGGTACCTAATAGTGTCCATTGATTTCCATGAGCACGCTATGACTGTTATGATCAATTTGAGGCACGGATATGCCTTAGTTTTGGACCTTTTTATGTGAGGAAACCTTGGAAAAGGAGGGGTCGCTCGAGGGATTGTCCAACAAAGAAGGGGATACCCACAAAACTTGGAAGATGTGTGACTCCATGCAATGGGGTGACCATATTTCCCAAGGGGCTATGTAGTAGAGAAGGGAAGGTTAGGGATGGATTTATTTCGGTCATTAACATTGCTAGATGGAATCAAATATAGTTTGGGAGTGTTCCTTGGAACAATGAGCTGGTAGTTGTTCACAGAAAGGACAAGTGGCCTAGGATTGTGGCACTGGACATTGGATGCAGTTTTGACTTTGGTAGTGGATTGTGGAATTCCTCAGAAGGAGTTGAATCTTGGTACTACTTTTGAGGGTAGAGGTGTGAGCCTCTGGATACCTTGTTGCTAATGCAGACATCATATCCTTTTATTTGCTAGTTAGAGAAAATGTGCATATTTTTATTTGTGTATATTATTACAAATACTGTATTGAGTTGGATTTATAAAGCTCCATGAATAGTATGGTTATTTTCATATTGAAGCAAATATTCATGAGTATATATGTGGTTTCTATTGTAAATACCATAATAAGTTGTGTTATAAAGTTCCAGTAAACGATATAATTGTCATATCTTCAATAGTGGTCATTGTAAATACTACAACAAGATGTGTTATAAATCTCCATATGGAGTATCTTTTGTTGGTTTACAGGTGTCGTTGAACATTGAGGACGATGTTCCCCCAAGTGGGAGGGTTCTGTAACAACCTTGGTTAAAAATCCATGTCAAAAATATAAGGCCAAGGTCATGGGACATGTATTCCAAGATGAATGGTGCGAAAAAAATCCTAGTGGGTGTTCATTTAGTTTACTATGGCTAAAGGAAATTTGCAAAGGTAATGGCAAAGCCTTTGGAAAGGCAAGGTGGAATTTTGTTAGGTCCCTATAATACTAGTGTATTCCCTTATTATTATTGTCATTGTACCCCTTATTGTTATTTTTGTGCCCATGTTGTCCCCATATTGTTATTAATATGCCCCATAAAAGCCCACTATTGTCATTGTTGTGCCCTTACATTATTATTGTTATGTCGGCTCTGATTATATGGTGACCCCTTAGATTCCTATATATAGAAAGGAGGTCATATCATTTATATCATCCAAAAATTGTTCATTTTTATACTGTAAACAAGGTTTCCCCCTCGAAGAGGTTTATTTTGAAGGCGTTTATCTCTCTTTTCTTCTATTTTGTGAGCTGGTTCCATAACATCTAGTATCAGAGCTTTGGATTCTAGGTTTTGCTGCTCTAAAAAAATCATTAAGGAATTTTCGTGATAACTTTTTTTATGCAACATTTCAGAAGTTAAAAACAAAACCCATCTGAGCTGAAATCTTGCTAAAGCCTGGATCCTAATTTTAGATCTTGTCTCACTATATTTTCAGAGATATGATCCAAGGAAGTTAGGGTTTTGGTAGCCTCTCGAATTATATCTCAAATAGGTGACCTGGGGAAAATTGTCATAACTTTATCTATAAGAATCATATTGAAATTTCATAAAAATTTACAGAAATAGGATGACCTGTTAGTTTTTTTGTATCAATTTCAAGTCCTAAGGTCGAAACAATGACACATGGCGCTTTGTGAAAGTTTGTTCTACTGAACCAATCTATAATCAGGTCATTGTAGGAGATTTGACATAACTCTTCCTTAGAGAATCCAATATTGATCAGACTTGCAGGGTTAGAAAGAGGACTCAAAGGGATACTGTAGGAGGAAATTTCAGATCTTGGATATTCGAAATTACAGAAATACCATAGATTCAATATCGAGCTCCTACAAAGTGAAAAAAAAAAGTGTGTAGTTTTTTTTTATTTTAATTTTGCATAAGTTTGGTCTAGAAGGTTAGTTTGAAGGAATTAAAGGGGAATATTGAAGCATCATTATCATTAATTGATGCCCCGAAGAAAGAAAATGGAAACACCTAGTAAGCAACTTGAAATCTTAGCATGACTCATGAAGAAGAGGAAGAAATGCGATATGATATATCAAAATTATGAGACCAAGTGCAACAAAATTCACTCTCACAAAAAGTAACAAAAGCTAAAATGGATAGTTTAAGGAAAGGTGTGGAAGCTAAGATTGGTGATTTAAAGAATGGAATGGAAGCTAAGATGGATGGTATAGAAGCAAAACTTAAGGGAAACATGGAAAATATGAAGATAGATTTGACAAAGTTGCTACAAGAAATGCTTACTAATGGCAAAAGGGTAGTAAAGGAAACTCGTGACGAGAACAAAAGAAATGTTAGTTATGATTTCATAGACTCTAATGTTGGATTGAAGACCCACCATGTTCCAAAGATCGATATGAGCAAGTTTGATGGCAAGGATCTCGTAACATGGATACTACAGATGGAGCAATATTTCGATCTCCATAATGTGAAAAACACACAAAAGGTATGCATTGCAACTTTATATTTGGAACCCAATTAGTTTGTATGGTATCGATGGCATTGCTCTCGTAAACAAGTTGTCACTTGGGAAATTTTTATGGAAGAAATGATAGCACATTATGAGGATACAAAAAGCAACACTTCTTTTAGCCAATTGATAAATCTCAAACAAAAGGGTTCAATAATGGAACACATTGAGGAGTTCCAAAAATTGAACATAAGGGTAAAAGATATTCTAGAGCAGCATAGGATTGATGTGTTCATAGGGACTTTGAAGGATAATATCCAACATGATGTTCGCCTTTGGGAACCTGATTCATTAGAGAAGGCATTCATGTTAGCAAGAAAAATGGAAAGCAAAATTATGGCAACCAAGAAACATACCACTCAACTATAAAGATGGAAGTGTGGTTGCTCCTAGTCTTCCACAACCTATAAGGTTGACACCACAACAATTGGAAGAAAAAAAAGAAAAAGGGCTTTGTTACAGTCGTGATAGCAAATACACTAAAGGTCATAAGTGTCCTGAGAAGAAATTATTCTACATAGATTGCGAAGAGGAAGAAGAAAAGAAGCAAGAAAGGTTAAAAGAAGAGGATATACTCCAAGAACAAAGCCTAGATAAAGAAGAAATGAATCTGACCATATCTTGTAATGCGGCTGGAATTACCACTCCTCAAACCATCAAGATAGAAGGACAAATCAAGAAGAAAAAAGCAATAGTGTTGATTGATTCAGGGAGTACCCACAATTTTATTCATTGTAAGGTAGCAAAAGAATTGAATTGCTTCTTATATCTAGCACCAGAGTGTCAAGTGATGGTTGCAAATGGAGGAACAATAAATTTCTCTGAAAAGTGCCATAATATCAAGCTATTGATAGGAGAATATTTATTGACTAGCCCAATGTTTTCCATTCCAATGAGAGGTGTTGATGTTGTACTAGGAGTCCAATGGCTACAATCCTTGGGTACAATAGCTTTTAATTTTCAAGAACTTTTCATGAGATTTTCTGTGGAAAGAAAGGAGGTTGAATTAGGGGGTATTGCAGGGAAACAGGGAAAGATAATTAGCTCTAATGGTATGACAAAGCTTCTAAAAAAGGAACAAAGGGGTGTAATTGCACAATTATGTTCGTTAGATGTTTCCACATTGCAATCATCTATTTCTCCAGATCTCCAAAAAGTCTTGGACAATCATTCCAAGGTATTTGAGACTCCCAAAGCTCTCCCACCTATTCGTGATCATGATCACGCTATTCATTTGATTCTAGGAAGTGTTCCTCCAAACATCAGGCCTTACAGATATCCCTATGCCCAAAAGAGTGAAATTGAACATATGGTTGCAAA
>APFE030771728.1:141662-152629 GCA_000404065.3 Pinus taeda
AAGCATCCAGAACTACTCAAGTGTTGAGGACAACACTTTTTTGAAGGAGAGGGGCATGTTAGGTCCCTATAATACTAGTGTATTCCCTTATTATTATTGTCATTGTACCCCTTATTGTTATTGTTGTGCCCATGTTTCCCCCATATTTTTATTATTGTGCCGCATAGAAGCCCACTATTTTTATTGTTGTGCCCTTACATTATTATTGTTATGTCGGCTTTGATTGTATGATGACCCCCTAGACTCCTATATATAGAAATGAGGTATTGTCATTTGTATCATCCAAGAATTGACCATTTGTGTAATGTAAAGGAGGTTTCCCCCTCGAAGAGGCTGATTTTGAAGGAGTTTATCTCTCTTTTCTTCTGTTTTGTGAGATGGTTTCATAACACATTTATTGGCATTTTATTTATGAAAATAATGGAAAATATGAGAAAATGAATGTGAAAGGTCACTGTTGAACCTCATAATTACCTTCCCCTTGGAATTTGTTCTCACCTTTTTCTCTCATTTTATCATAAGACTACAGATCCAATGAATGATAAATGCTAGGTTTTGTCTTACGAAAGCATTAAAATGATCACCATATTATATTTTCATGTTCTTGCTATTTTAATAGATTTTTGCAAATTAGCTACAAAACACAGCCTATTCTGCAAGTAATTGTGGGTTTTGTAGCTACTCTCATGGTTTGGCAGGTTACAGGTGTCAAATGAAGAACTGGGCCACATGGGCATTTCCAGAATCATCTCCACATGGATTCTATCCTATTCGCTCAGTCCAGATCGACAGAAAATCATGCCTAAAGTCATGGTCGAAGATGGAGTCAAATATGTTATCTAGAAGCAGTAGGACTCTTGATTTTATCTTTCATAGCTAATCAAGAGTATAACAGTTCTGGTTAGGAGTTAATTCGGATTTAGCCACCTGTCGTTGATAAGAAGTTAAACAATCCTATTATAATTTGAATTAAGCCACTTGTAGCATGTTTTTCTTATAAACAGTCATGCTAGATTCGAATTATGCACCTATAGAAAGATTTTCTCTTAGACAGTTATGTTATTTTCCTATAAATATCGGTTGAATGAAACTGAGAAGTAGTTAGAAGCTAGAAGGAATTACAGGCTTTTTGTTAATACTTTGTTTTCAGACTTCATTTTGTTCATAACACAAACTTAGTTTTGTCAATGGTGGTCTAAAAGTGCATCTTTAACCAGCTAGCATCCAGCCACATCAGTTGCAGAGGGCCCCTGCATTGAAGGAGGTTTTTCTTTTACCTTTTCTTTTCTGTTTTCAGGTCCTTACTTAGTTGCATCACTTGACATTCCAAAAAACCATTTCAAGGAGATGGATTCTATCATATTCCAAAATTGAATGGTTAAATGAATGTAATTACTAAATTACCTTCTGCATCAATATCACTTTTGGTGTTCTTTTTAGAATTAGATCCATCGATTAGGAGTAAGTGGTAGTATAAGATAGATACTCTGTTTTTCTTATAGGGTTCTAACTAGTTAAAACATTTCTTGGTCCATTTTTAGGAGATTAGACTAACTTAGGAACCTTTACTTTCCTTTAAAATTCATTAGATCCATGTAAATCTCGCATAGATTGTATATTCTCATACATGAAAGACAGAAACCCCCAAAACAAACATAAAAATACAAAACAACGAAGTAAGAAAAAAGTTAACTAAGCACATATACTGCATCACACTTCATCAGTCTACAAACCTCGATTGATAATTTATGCAAGCAATTTAGGACACTAAATTGACTAAACATTTTGGCGTCGTTGTCGGGTGAAATAAATTATCTAGAAGCAATAGTACTCTTGATTTTCTCTTTCGTAGCTAATCAAGAGTCTAATAGTTATGTTGAGGAGTTAATTTGGATTTAGCTACATATAGCTGATCAGAAGTTAAAAGTCCAATTACAATTTGAATTAAGCCACTTGTAGCATTTTTTTCTTATAAACAGTCATGATAGATTCGAATTAGCCATCTATAGCAAGATTTTCTCTTAGACAGTTATGTTATTTTCCTATAAATATCAGTTGAATGAAATCGAGAAGTAGTTAGAAGCTAGAAGGAATTACAGGCTTTCTGTTAATACTCTGTATTCAAACTTTGTTTAGTTTATAATACAACCTTTGTTTTATCAATGGTGGTTTAAAATTGAATCTTTAACCAACTAGCATCTATCCATATCATTTGTAGAGGGTCCCTGCACTGAAGGAGGTTTTTCACTTGTTGTTTTCAATTTAATTTCTATTACTCTGTTTTCTACAAGTCTTTTTTCTCTAACTTAGAATGATGTTTCGTTTCAATTTGTAACCAATAGTGTAAGGTTAAAATCACAATTGTGTAGCCTTGTTCTTCTAGGATATTTTATGAAAATGACTGAATGAAGATTGAAGTGATAAGAATACACAGTTTCTTAGTTTCTTACTGTTTTGTTACTCATTTTCTTAGCATAGAATTGCCAATTAGTTGTATTAATAGATGTTCCCAAAACCATTTTAAAATGATGATAATTCTAACTTAAATGGTTAAATATCTAATTCATGCAGTGGTTGAGTTTACTTAGTACATTGTTAGTTTTACATGCCTTTATCTTTTCTTTTCTGCTTTCAGCTCCTTACTTAGTTGCATCACTTGACATTCCAAAAAATCATTTCAAGGAGATTGATTCTATCATATTTCAAAATTGAATGGTTGAATGAATGCAATTACTGAATTACCTTCTGAATCAATATCACTTTTGTTTTTTTTTTTAGAATTAGATCCATGGACTAGGACTAAATGGTAGGATAAGATAGATACTCTATTTTTCTTATTAGGTTCTAACTAGTTAAAACAATTCTTGGTCCATTTTTAGGAGATTAGACTAACTTAGGAACCTTTCCTTTCCTTTAAAATTCATTAGATCCATGTAAATCTCCCATAGATTGTATATTCTCAGGCATCAAAGAACAGAAACCACCAAAACAAACATAAAAATACAAAACAACGATGTAAGAGAAAAGTTAACAAAGCACATATAGTGCATCACACTTCATCAATTTACAAACATCAGTTGATAATTTATGCAAGCAATTTAGGACACTAAATTGAGTAAACATTTTGGCATCGTTGTCTTGTCAAATATGTTATCTAGAAGCAGTAGGACTCTTTATTTTCTCTTTCATATCTAATCAATAGTCTAACAGTTCTGTTGATGAGTTAATTCAGATTTAGCCACCTGTAGTTGATCAGAAGTTAAACAATCCTATTACAATTCAAATTAAGTCACTTATAGCATGTTTTTCTTATAAACAATCATGATAGATTCGAATTAGCCACCTATAGCAAGATTTTCTCTTAGACAGTTATGTTATTTTCCTATTAATATCGGTTGAATGAAACCGAGAAGTAGTTAGAAGCTAGAAGGAATTATAGGCTTTTTGTCAATACTCTGTATTCAGACTTCATTTTGTTCATAATACAAACTTTGTTTTTTCAATGGTGATTTAAAAGTGCATCTTTAACCAGCTAGCATGCAGCCACATCAGTCGTAGAGGGCCCCTGCACTGAAAGAGGTTTTTCACTTGTTGTTTTCAGTTTAATTTCTATTACTCTGTTTTCTACAAGTCTGTTTTCTCTAATTTAGAATGATGTTTCATTTCAGTTTGTAACCAATAGTGTAAGGTTAAAATCACAACTCTACAACCTTGCTCTTCTAAGGTATTTTTTGAAAATGACTGAATGAAGATTGAAGTAATAATTGTAACCAAGAATTACCTTCTGCATCAATATCACTTTTGGTGTTTTTTTTAGAATTAGATCTATGGATTAGGACTAAATGGTAGTATAAGATAGATACTCGGTTTTTATTATTATGTTCTAACTAGTTAAAACAGTTCTTGGTCCATTTTTAGGAGATTAGGCTAACTTAGGAACCTTTCCTTTCCTTTAAAATTCATTAAATCCATGTAAATCTCCCATAGATTGTATATTCTTAGACATAAAAGAACATAAACCCCCAAAAAAAACAGAAAAATACAAAACAACGAAGTAAGAGAAAAGTTAACTAAGCACATATAGTGCATCACACTTCATCAGTCTACAAACCTCGGTTGATAATTTATGCAAGCAACTTAGGACACTAAATTGGCTAAACATTTTGGTGCCATTGTCAAGTCAAATACATTATCTAGAAGCAGTAGGACTCTTGATTTTCTCTTTCATAGCTAATCAAGAGTCTAACAGTTCTATTGAGGATTTAATTTGGATTTAGCCACCTGTAGCTGACAAAAGTTAAACAGTCCTATTACAATTCAAATTAAGCCACTTGTAGCATGTTTTTCTTATAAACAATCATGATAGATTTGAATTAGCCACCTATAGAAATATTTTCTCTTAGACAGTTATGTTATTTTCCTATAAATATCGATTGAATGAAACTGAGAAGTAGTTAGAAGGTAGAAGGAATTATAGGCCTTTTGTTAATATTTTGTATTCAGACTTCATTTTGTCAATGGTGGTTTAAAAGTGCATGTTGACACCTAATCATAGGGATTGGGTGAAAAAATGTAATTAATGTAAATAAATAATAGAAAAGATGGAGAGTCACTGGGAGATGAAATGAACAGTCACTCCCTCTTGTATATAATAATGAACAACCTAAATGAATAATATGAATTGATTTGAGGAGTTACCTCCTGGTATGACATGGTATCAGAGCCAGCACCATTTTTGGCTTCCCACTTTAATTTGTAACTCTTATTCTACCTATTCTGACTATTCTACCTATGTTCTGAATCCTTTGCAGATTGACGTCTCTCTCATATCACCTGTGACTCACTGTTATTCTGCTAACACTTGCCCTCCTCCATATACTATGCATGTCAACATTACTCTTTCGATTGAGTGCCCAAGGTCCATACACTGTCCAAACAAAGAAAAAAAAGGATTAGAGCCCAAGTCATTCGCAGCTAAGTCATGGAGGGCTGACTGTGGAGTGACATGAGAAAGGTGATGGTGTGATATGCATATGCTACTCCCTGCTCCTGATATGCATACACTGCTCCTTCTCCTAATATGCATACGCTGCTCCATTGTGCCCATGTATAACATTGTCCCACCTACTTTGGTAAGGTTGGTATGATGCATTTCCACAAGCTGAGGAACCGTTATCACTATCCTATCATTAATATTGACAAGTTGTGGTCTTTGGTACCCGAGGACGTCAAGGCCAAGGTCACCCTCGATAATTCTCCTTTGATGTCACTCAAATTGTTGTTTTTTTTAAAAGGTATTGGGTAAGGGCGAGCTACCCTCACAACCCATCATCGTGAAGGCCAACAGTATTTCTAAGTTAGCTGAGAAAAAGATCAAGGAGGCAGGCACGACAATCATGTTGATCGCCTGATTGGAGTTTTAGGGTTTTTGCCTTTGATTTTAGAATTTTTACCTATTTTGGTATTATTTCAATTGTGCTTCCATCATAATAACACTGCCTGATTTGTCTTACATAGTATATCAGCATCCCCAAATACCACCTTCCCCACATAATACCTGTCTTCATATATCATAATCATATTTTTTTTGAGTAAAATTTTGCAGAAGAAGTATTTTTTCCCACAGTACACAGATTTTACAATGCATTCAATCATATCTATTGTGGGAGTAGCTCTCACTAGAAAGGAGAACTATCCTGAGTGGTCTCAGAAGATAAAACACACCCTCATTTTCAATGATTTGTTAAAAGGAGTGTGTGTTGGATATGGAAACAAAGAGCCAGAACAACCTACCTCAGACAAGGAGTTCACCATTTGGGAAAATAAGAACAGCAAGGCCTATGCATTCATTGCAGCATCAGTAAATGAAGAGGTGAGTCTCCATATTTCACCATTCTCAAGTGCTTTCAAAGCCTTACAAAAACTGAAGGAACTCTATGACTCACACTCTACACTTGAAGTTGTTCAACTCATGATTAAACTCTTCACCCTTGAATTACAAAATAATGATCATCTTTCTCTTGCATCAAAGGTAAAATCTATAATGCATGATATCAAAGTCACTAATGTTGAACTGGATATTCCTCTAATAGCTTTTCTCAAGGCACTTTATCCCACATACTCAAATTATCTTGAGTCATTGCAAGAAATGGAAACCTCAAAGATATTACCTTTGACTCCCTTGTGGAAAAATTTGCTGAAAAACAGAAATCTTTTGGCAAGAAGACAACTCCTAAGTCTTATAAAGAGGTTGTGTGCCTTGCTCATAGAGAAAAGAATCTTGCTCATGATTCTTCTAGAGGAAGAGGTGGTCAAAGAGGAAGAGGAAGAAATTTCAGAGGCAGGGGGGTCAGAAACTCTCAAGGAGAAAAGTCAAATTTGTGTTGCATACGCTACAAAAGAGATGGATCACATGATGCATCCACATGCAAGTTGCCTTGGGACAAAATTGAGCAGGAAAGAAACCAACCCAGAGGTGAAACTAATGACAAAGAAAAAGGTAAAGCACCTGAATCCACTCATTATGTTGTGGCACACTGTAATACTTGAGTAAATGAAGGCTTATTTAATGCTTCACTTGCTTCCTGGAAAAATAATTGGTTGCTTGATTCAGAAGCAACTTGTCACATGAATTTTAGAAGAGATTTTTTTGAAGAATTTACTGACAATGTTGATGGAGTAGTATACTTTGCAGACAAATCAAAACTCAAGCTATCAGGGCTTGGCACAATTAAGCTTAAATTGCCTGGTCTTCCAGACTTTCTTCTACATCATGTTCTATATCTTCCACAGCTGAGGAGAAAATTTTTGTCCTTGGTCCACATTTGCCAGCAAGGACACTCGATTCATATGTTTGATGGAAATCTTGAGGTAAGAAAAGCTTCAGACCACTCACTTGTCATGATGGGAATAGAAGAAGAAAGACTTCTCAAACTGCAGGGTACCTCTGCTTGTGCACAAAATTTCTCATATAATTCTCATTGTGAAGAAGGTACATTTCCATCAAGTTTATTATGGCATGCTAGATTTGGACACTTGAACTATGACAACCTCCACTTATTGAAGAAAAATGGTGTTATTGATTTGCCTACAATTCCTACAAAACTTAAGAAATGTGATGTTTGCATTCTAGGAAAGCATAGAAAATAGTATTTTCATGATTCACATTCAAGAGCACATAGAAAACTTGAACTCATTCATTCAAATTTATGTGGTCCAATACCTGTTACTTCTGCTAATGGAAATAAATATATGATGACATTTATTGATGACTACACCAGAATGTGTTGGGTTTATTTATTGAAGAACAAATATGATGCTTTTCAAACATTCAAGAACTTTCATACATGGATTGAAAATGATGCACAGTCCCATATTGGCTCTATTCGCACTGATAATGGAAAAGAATACACTTCAAATGAATTTCAAAACTATCTTCACCAACATGGGATCAAACATCAAATAATTGTGCCTTATAATCCCCAACAGAACGAAGTAGCTGAAAGAATGAATAGGACAATCTTAAATATGGTGTGCTCCATGATGTTTTTCAAAAACGTAAAATTGATTTTTTGGGTTGATGCAGTTCTATGTGCTGTATACGTAAAGAATAGATGTCCATCTAATGCTATTAGAAACAAGACTCATTATGAAATGTCGTATGGGCACATTCCTTCGGTAAATCATCTTAGGGTCTTTGGTTCCACATGTTATGCCTTGATACCAAAGATACATAGAAAAAACTTGGTGCAAGAAGTCATAACTGTATCTTTCTGGGGTATTCAATCACCTCCAAATAATACCATCTCTATGATGAAGTCAATAAAAATTCTGTTGTATCTAGAGATGTAATCTTTCTTGAATCATCCAAAACTAACAATTTTGTTGAGTGGAAACTTGATCGCTTGGATAGATTCACAAATGCAAAATAATTTCAAGAATTTGATAATCAGATTCCACATCTTGAAGGGGGGATTCCTATACTAGATCAACCTGTGGAATCTTCTTCTGAAGCACTCTCTACCCCCCATGAAACTCCAACAACGGATGATACTTTGAGTGATGTGATTGACAGAATTGGGATACTCAATCTCGATTCAGTCCTAACTCAATCAACGGAGCAGCATGGACCATCTGAGAAAGGTCCCCAAAAGTGGCCAATAAAGACACTTTAAAGTGTTCATCGTGATGAGGTTGGAAAGACAGGAACTAGAAATTCAAACCGGAAAAATGGAGGTGATGTAGATGACTCTGATTCACCTGTTGATATGGATGTTTCTTATGATTGTGAATTAAACTTTTCTACATATTTTGAACCAACTTCCTTCAAAGAAGCTACTTCTCATGATGAATGGAAAGAAGTGATGCAAAAGGAGTATGATGCCCTGATAAAGAATGGCACTTGGAAGCTGGTTTATCCTCCATTGGGAACCAAACCAATTGGCTGCAACTGGGTCTACAAGAGAAAGTATAAAGCTGATGGCTCACTTAACAAGCACAAATACAGGCTTGTGGCAAAAGGTTTTGCATAGAAGGAAGGGGTCGATTATGATGATAGTTTTGCCCCGACAACAAAATGGGCTACCATCCGGACACTCTTTGCCCTAACAGCTCAGAATGGTTGGAAAGTCCATCAAATGGATATAAAAACTTCTTTCTTGAATGGATATCTAAAAGAGAGTGTTTTTATGTCACAGGCTGAAGGATTTGTTATGAAAGGACATGAACATAAAGTATGAAAACTTGTGAAATCCTTGTATGGCCTCAAACAAGCATTGCGAGCCTGGTATGAAAAACTAACTGAGCATCATCTAAAACTCAATTTCAAACATTATGATCTTGATGATGCAACTTTGTTTGTCAAGAAGGTTGGAAAAATAGTTGTATATCTCGTGGTATATGTAGATGATCTTTTGATGATAGGGAACAATGAAAGCTACATTGCATCCATGAAGAAGGAATTGAGGAAAGGTTTTTAAATGACTAATTTAGGCTATGTTCATTACTATCTTGGTATTGAAGAAGCTCAACATCCGAAGTCCATATTCCTTTCTCAAAAGAAGTACATTGGAGATCTATTGAACAGGTTTGGCATGACTAAATGCAATCCTCTGACTACTCCAATGGAACAAAACTTAAAGCTCACATCCATTGAAGGAAAAGAATTTGACAATGCAACAAAGTATAGACAACTTGTAGGAAGTCTCAACTACGTAACTACTACCAGACCACACATTTCATTTGTTGTTGGAATCCTCTCTAGGTTTATGCAAAAGTCGTGTGAGGGACATTGGTTTGCTACAAAAAGAGTTCTAAAGTACTTGAAGGGAACTCAAGACTTTGGAATCAAATATACACAGGTGGGCAACTTCAGCTTGATTGGATACTCTGATTCAAACTTCGATGGAGACAAAGAAACTAGGGTATCTACTTCAAGTTATGCTATGAGTCTTGGATCAGGAGCTATCTCCTGGACATCACACAAAAAATCAGTTCCACTAGATTCCACAATAGAGGTAGAATATGTGGCAACAGTTGAGGCAACAAAAGAATTTTTGTGGCTCAGGAAAATTCTTGAAGGTTTGCAGGTAAAACAATTGCAATTGACTCCACTCATGATTGACAATACCTCGGCAATAAATTTGGCCAAGAACCCAAAGTTCCATGATTGAATGAAGCACATCAATACTAAATAGCATCTGATTCGACATCATGTTGAGGCCAAAACAATCCATTTCCGCCATTGTTCCACTAATGAGAAAATTGCAGACATCTTCACCAAAGCGCTTGGAAGAGAAAAGCTTGAAAGATTAAGAACGATGCTTGGACTCACCAACATCCCTTCAGATTAAGGGGGGAATGTTAACACCTAATCATAGGGATTGGGTGAACAACTGTAATTAATGTAAATAAATAATAGAAAAGATGGAGAGTCACTGGGAGATAAAATGAACAATCACTCCCTCTTATATATAATAATGAACAACCTGAATGAATAATATGAATTGATTTCAGGAGTTAGCTCTTAGTCTGACAGTGCATCTTTAGCTAGCTAGCATCCAAACACATCAGTTGCAGAGGGCCCCTGCACTGAAGGAGGTTTTTCACTTGTTGTTTTAGTTTAATTTCTATTACTCTGTTTTCTACAAGTTTGTTTTCTCTAATTTAGAATGATGTTTCATTTCAGTTTGTAACCAATAGTTGTAAGGTTAAAATCACAAATGTGCAGCCTTGTTCTTCTGAGATATTTTATCAAAAATGTCTGAATGAAAATTGAAGTAATAAGAATTTACAGTTGCTTAGTTTCTTACTGTTTTGTTACTCATTTTCTTAACATAGAACTATCAATTAGCTATATTAATAGATGTTCCCAAAACCATTTCAAAATGATGATAATTCTAACTTAAATGGTTAAATATCTAATTCATGTAGTGGTTGAGTTTACTCAGTACATTGTTAGTTTTACATGCTTTTATCTTTTCTTTTCTACTTTCAAGTCCTTACTTAGTTGCATCACTTGACATTCCAAAAAATCATTTCAAGGAGATTGATTCTATCATATTTCAAAATTGAATGGTTGAATAGTTAAATGAATGCAATTACTGAATTACCTTCAACATCAGTATCACTTTTGTTTTTTTTTTAGAATTAGTTCCATGCATTATGACTAAATGGTAGGATAAGATAGATACTCTACTTTTCTTATCACGTTCTAACTAGTTAAAACAATTCTTGGTTCATTTTTAGGAGATTAGACTAACTTAGGAACCTTTCCTTTCCTTTAAAATTCGTTAGAACCATGTAAATCTCCCATAGATTGTATATTCTCACACATCAAAGAATAGAAACCCCCAAAACAAACATAAAAATAAAAAACACCAAAGTAAGAGAAAAGTTAACTAAGCACATATACTGCATCACGCTTCATCAGTCTACAAGCCTCAATTGATGATTTATGCAAGCAATTT
>APFE030771728.1:156192-223495 GCA_000404065.3 Pinus taeda
AAAAACAGAAAGAACCAATAAAATCAACTCATATCATAGAGCAACAACCAATATCGACTTGTACACCTCCTTTTCCAGAAAGGTTACAAGTTGATAGAGGGGTAGAAAAGCATATTATGTTGCCTAATTATGATTTTCTAGATGAATTGAAAAATGTCTGTATCATAATCCATTTGCTACAAGCCATTAAGGAGATCCCAATTCTAGCTAAAATAAAAGGAGTTGAACATGAGAAAACCAGGAAGAAAAAGCAAAAGTAAAAAAGAATTCAACTCAGGAAAATAACAAACCAATAATGATGGAAAATTGCCATACAAAATATGAAGATCCAGGAAGTCCAGTTGTAAAAACACATATCAATGGAATTGAAATTACAAATACACTGATTGATTTAGGAGCAGCAATAAACATCATGAGCAAACAAACCATGGAAAAGCTCAAAATTCCCAATTTTATTTATACACCTACATTACCGCAATTGGCAGATAGATTTGTAATCAAACCAAATGGTGTGTTAGAAGATATTTCAGTTTCCTTAGACTCTTGGGAGTACCCTGTTTATTTTATGATCCTAACCCCAAAGAGAAATCTAGGAGGACATCCACTTATATTAGGAAGACCTTGGCTGGCTACAGTTGATGATTTCATTAGCTCTAGATCTGGAGATATGTGTATCTCTGATGGTAATTCAACTAAGAAATTCACTCTATATCCTCCAGCAAGAACACTCACAGAGATAGATGACAAAGAATGGATTGATGATGAAAATGATATTCAACCTCTCTTTACTATTTCAACCATTAGTGAAGATAGTGAAATCTTAAATACAATAGAAAATTTTGAATCATCTCCAGAATATGAACATGATCAATTTCAAGAAAAATCCAATATTGAATATTTGTCATCTATGCAGATGTCTCTTTATTCTATGGAAGAATTTGGTAGCTTTACAGTTGAAATCATTTCAGGGA
This sequence comes from Pinus taeda, assembly GCA_000404065.3. Classification (NCBI taxonomy): domain Eukaryota; kingdom Viridiplantae; phylum Streptophyta; class Pinopsida; order Pinales; family Pinaceae; genus Pinus; species Pinus taeda. The sequence continues at coordinate 157,164 of APFE030771728.1, forward strand.
AAACATTGCACATAAACAATAACTTCGAAAAATCACAACAGGAAAATCTAATCAAAACTTTACAACAACATTCTTCTACATATGCATGGGAATGCACTGACATGAAAGGAATTAGTCCTAAGACTTATATACATCACATATACATTGAGGAAAATTGTAAACCTATCAAACAACCTCAAAGAAGGATGAATCCAAATCTTAGGGAAATTGTGAAAGAAGAGTTGCAAAAATTATTGAATGTAAGCTTTATTTTCCCAATTTCAGAGAAGTACTAGATATTTTTTTTCTAGATCTAATACATGATTGTGTAGATGTATATATGGATGACTTTACAATTTATGGGAATACATTTGAGGAAGCTTTAGAAAATTTGGAAAAAGTTTTTAAAAGATGTAAGGAAGCAAACCTTCCATGAAAAATGGTTTATAATGTTTACAGAAGGGATTGTTTTAGGACATCACATTTAAGGAGATGGAATTAAGGTTGATAAATCTAAATTTGAAGTCATCTCTAAATTATCAAATCCAATTGTCAAAAGGATGTTAGAAGTTTTCTAAGATTCACATGATACTATAGGAGTTTTATAGAAAAATTCACTAAACTTGCATCCCCACTCTTCAAATTGCTCACCAAAGATTGTGAATTCAATTGGAATCCCGATTTCCAGTTGGAATTTGAGACTTTGAAAGAAAAAATTTCTGAGGCACCCATCTTAAGAGGTCCAAATTGGAAACTATCTTTTCATATTTCAACAGATGCTTCAGATACAACTCTGGGAGCTGTATTAGGACAAAAATATTTGATCCCTTATGTCATCTATTACACAAGAAAGAATTTGACTCCCACTAAGTTAAATTACATTGTAACTGAAAATGAATCCTTAGCCATTTTTCATGCTATCAATAAGTTTAGACATTACATAATAGGCTATAAAACCTTTTTTCATACAGATCACTCTGGAATTAGGCACATAATGAATAAACCTATTACTAATGGTAGAGTTACAATATGGTTATTACCACTGCAAGAATTCAACATCATTGTTTTAGATAGACCTAGAAAACAAAACATAGTTGCTGATTTCTTGTCTAGAATTCAGAATATCAAAGATGACACTCCATTTGAAGATAAATTTCCTAATGAATATCTTTTTGCAGTAAGTACTCAAACCCCCTGGTTTGCAGATATCGCTAATTACTTAGTCACAGGAAAATTACCTTCACATTTGTTTCCTAAGGAGAAAATAAAAATCATTCAAACAAGTGCAAGTTACTCATGGATTACTAATGAATTGTATAAAACAGGTTCAGATATCATGACCAAAAAATGTGTTCGAGAAGATGAAATTCATGAAATTCTTAAGGCATGTCATCATGAACCTTGTAATGGACACTTTGCTAACAAGAGGACAACCTATAAAATCCTTCATTTAGGATATTATTGGCCCTCCATCTTCAGAGATGCCAAAGAATATGTCAAAAGGTGTGAGAGCTGCCAAAGGGTAGGGAAACCTGCTCCTTTAGATGAAATGCCACTACAAACTCAGGTACTCATTGAACCATTTGAAAAATGGGCCTTGGAATTTGTTGGACCAATTAATCCACCATCCAAACAAAATAAGTATATTTTGGTATGCACCGATTATGTCACCAAATGGGTAGAGGCTAAAGCATTACTTTTTGCTAATGAAAAATCTGTAGTTAATTTTCTTTTTGAGGACATCTTCACTCGTTTTGGTGTTCCAAGAGATATAGTGACAGATTTTTGGCATTATGATGCATGTGTTGTACTTGATGGCAACCCACTCGTAGAAGAACAACTCACTTATATATAACTAGATGAATCTATAGAAGAGATATCAGATGTGACATAATACATGGGATGCAGGACAACTCAAATGACAGTTCTCAGTATGACAAGTTAGCTTTGTCATCAAGTCCAAAGGAGGAGATTATTGGCATTATGATACAAGTGTTTTCCTTGATGGCAAGATGACAAATTACAATGCAGCAGGTCAGTAGCAAAGAATTGATGATCAAACTACAAAGAATAAAGAAAGATGAGTATATACACAGGTTCACTATATACCAAGTTGCGTACATAGGCAGGTTATACACAGGTTCACTATGTACCAAGTCACGTATATACGCAGGTTCGCTATATACCAAGTAGGGTATACACACAGCTTCACTATATACAAAGGAGCGTATACATGCGAGATTGCGGACCAAAAGTCGTGTATGTGTATGCACGCACTTTCATGCACGGAAAAGAACATACATGTGGGAAAGATTATTTTGGATCCGTGGTATTTAGACCTATGGATTTGGTCCTTGGTATTGCATCCGAAGTGTTGATCCCAAGTATTGGGTCCATGGTATTGATTTGTTATGGTTTTGGACCATGGTATTGAGTAAGGCCTAAGACTATAAAAGGAGAAGAAGATCATTAGGCAAGAGGAATGGAGAAAGTCTTGAATATCTGATGTAGTATGAGATCCAGTATGCAGGATATGGGTTATGATGCATTGCTTGATTTGAGCTAAGGAGGGATCTCACCGGTTGATGGAGAACAAGATCTAAGGATAGATCGGGATCTAATCATTTGAAATGAACTATCTCTTTATGGTTGATTATGCTTATTCTAGATCTGTATGCTTCTGAACTGGGTATAACTTAAGTCTGAAATAGCTGCAAGTCATGATTGAATATGTATAGATCTGTACATGTGTTGGCTTTGGCGAAAGCGCATATCTACGCGGGTTTGATTCATCATAGTAGCGTATACATTATGAAGTATGATGTTTGAAGTTGCAGTTGGGTCTGATTGTTATTGCAGAGTTCTATTGTCTACTCTGTATTCTGGTGACTGTGTTGTTGACAGGGTTTCAGTGTTTCAGTGATCCATAAATTGATGATGCTAGTATTGATTGTTTTATGCTTCAATGATATTTATGGGTCCAGTATGAAAATTGGATGAAACGTGGCCTTTCAGGTGATAGTGTTGTGCTTCGGGAGTATCTAGTCTGAGCATTTATGAAACGTAGTATCTGGAGGAAGAAAGAGAAGGTTGTAGCCTTTTGTAGGTCAGCACCTACATACTAGTACATCAGCTAGTACAAGAGCAAAGGGGGTGATAGCTCCCCTCCAGTGGTAGCTGAAATCGAGTAAAGGTTGGAGCATTTCAGTAGGCCGACACCTACGTACTAGTAAATGGATGGCTAGTACAAGAGTTGAGGGGGTTGTAGCTCCCTTCCAGGAGAGTCTAGAGAATGAGAGAAGGCTGTAGCCTTCTGCAGGTAGAAGCCTGTGTACTGGTATAAGACTACACCAGTACAAAAATATTGTAAAATGAAGTTTCTTATTAAAAGAAGATAGAGATGCCTTGCAGCAGGTGGTTTTCACCCACATTGGGTTTCCACCTTATATCATGGTGTTCATGTGTGCTTCTTGTGTGTGATGATCTGTTCTGTTTTACTACACCTGCTTACTGTTCATATGGTTAATGAAGTTCTAATGCACTTACTAAAGATGAACATTTAATGGATTAACTGAATCATAAGTATTTTAGTTATACGCTAGCTACATTAGACACAGTTGCATATACACGCGGGTTCTATTAACTGAAGTAGCGTATATGTATCTAAGTATGGAAATGAAAAAGTTTTATTGATTTGATAATATTGATTCACCCCCCTCTCAATATTATTTCCAACAATTGGTATCAGATTGGTAGAAGCTTGATCGCTTGAAAGAGATACGTAGATCAATGGGAAAGAAGCTTAAGAAGAAAGTGCCTAAGAAGAAGAAGACATCTCAGATGAACTATGACAGTGGGAGCATCGATTGGGGATTACGTGGAAGAAGCACTTCAGATTCAGAATCACTTCAGAATGAAGATGAACAAGATATATTAGGTATGAATTTGTTATCCTTTGGTATCCATCCATGTGAAGATGATGAAAGTGATAGCGAAGCAACTGATTTTTCTCTTATGCGTGAGCAAGAAAGATATCAAATAGATGCAGAATCTAAAAGGCTTACAGACAAAATTAGAGATCAACAAGATCTGTTGAACAAAAGGGAATGTGCCTTCAAAGAAGAATCTACCAAACTAAAAGCTCAACTAGAGGAAGGAGACAAGGTAAGGAAGGTATTCAAGGAAAAGGTAATTCAATATCAAAAGTTGCAGGATGAAGTGGCCTCATTAAGAAATGAAGTCAATGAAAGGAGCACAACAATCAAGAAACTCAGAGATAGATCTAGTTATTATGAAAGGCTTGAAGCTACGATCCTCTCGCTAAAGGAAGATCTTGAAGAATCAAAGAAGCAAAATAAAGATCTACTCCAAGCTCTTGAAAAGAGGGAAAATGAAGTTCTTGAACTAAGACATCATTTAGAAGAAGGAAGAAAAGATGAAGAAAACATGAAGAAGAAATATCATGAAAAGGAAGAGCATCTACAGGTTGAGGTAAATATTCTAAAAGAAAAATTAGAAGAAAAGGATAAGCTCTTAAGATTTCAAGATAGTACTAAGATCTTGGATGATATTATTAATAGTCAAAGGTCTCCTGCTATCAAAACTGGTATTGGTTTTCATGAATCTATTGAAGGAGAATCTAGTTCAAAAAGTAAGACAAGGAACTCTAATGCAAAATATGAAATGCTCCAGAAGGAGATGAGAGGTCAATCCCATCATCAACTAAGGAAAGAAATTCTTCAAAGAAAATCTTTTACTCCTCCAATGAACAATGTTGAATGTTATGTATGTCATAATCTAGGACATGTTGTAGCCAGATGCAGAAGAAGAATGGTTCAAGACCATCAAGCAGAAAGATCATCACGTTCCAGGTACTTTAATGGATATTGTTTTTCTTGCAATATGTTTGGTCACAAAGCTGTTGATTGCTACAAGAGGAATATGAAACATGTAAGATGTTATGCATGTAACAAGCTTGGACATACAAAAAAGGAATGCAGAAACAAAGTACGGGCACCATAGCGAAAGGAGAAAACATTATCACACTTGAAGATATGGAAGAAGAAGGAAGTACAGTTAGAAAGATGTGGCACAACACAGTATACTCAGACACAACACAACACAAACATAACAAACTCAAGGGGAGCTGAAAATGTAAAACTTCAGTGTCCTAAATCTCATACGCAAGTTTCATAAAGGGAAGTCGTGTATATACGTGAGTTAGACACTGCACAGTCGTGTATATGTCAGTTTGAGGAAAAGCAGAAGGGACAGGCTCAGAAAAAGGGTCTGATATGATTCAGTCCATTATTTGCTCTGTTTGATAATGGTTACAATTTGCTAATGATGTGTGGAAATTTCTTGATACTCGTAATATGTTTAGAAGTGTTTTTTATCCTAACTTGATGATGATGATGTCGTGATACTTCTTGCTAATATATGCATGATCAGATCTGATAGTAAACAAATGGCACAGGTTCAGGGGGAGTTTATGTTTTGAATAATGCATTGTTGGCATTATGGTTAGTAGTCCTTGGTGATGATGCTTATATGGCTAAATGATATATCTTGCTATGATATGGTTATGAGTTATCCAAAATCTCATATGATTCTTGGGGTTACATAGTTGATGTTCAAATCAGATTTGTGGTTGATTCTCTGATGATGCATATATGGTGTTTGCATGGTGATCTTCATAAGGATCAGGAGAAGTAAAAAACTTGAATACACATCTTATTTACTTGATGATGAGTTACTCATATGTTGCTGTCATCATATGCATATAATACAGTTATGATGCAGGTTTCCTATAATTCTTGGCCCTCATATGGATGAGGATTGTTGTTGTTGATGATATCAAGAAGTCTTGTCTTGAGCTCTAGATACATAGTGCTATATACAATATGCTGGATACATGGAATTGCATTGTTAGAGATATGATGATGATGAGTTCTTACCCATATGATGATAAGTTGATACTCACATATGTTGATTGATTATTATCAGAAAGGGGATATTCCGGTGTAATGTTACATGGATGGTCACGCAGATCTTGATGATGAGATGACTATGGTGTTTTACACATATGATATAATGTGAATGATTTTATGATGATGTTCAAAGGATGAGTTGATATGTAGACATACCTTGTTATAGGACATTTACAGATTGCTGATCTAGAAGTGGTTGTACACGAGTTTCATGAGGAGGACCCGCATATATACGTCTGTTTCTGTGGATACAGTCGCATATATGATGATTAGAAGGAAATTAGTGGGTCAAACTTAGGATGAGAAGAGTTTGATATGGGCCTGACAGAGACCATCTGGAACAGGTGCAGAAGGAGAACATGATTGCTGGTCCAAATGTTGTTGATAGATGCTTATGGAGCAAATCATACATTGTGTATGATAGTTGCTGATGACTATCATGGTCTTATTTAGATGTTTGGTCTCATGTAAAGATCATATCAAGACTCATGATGTAATAGTGTGTCTCTATCTATTGTAGTCATTTGATGAAATCTCTTCTGATGTAATTTGTACCCCCACTATGCATAGGAAGGATGATGAAATATTTCAGTCATGTATCTCTTTTATTATCAAGGTCATGTAATGGCCTATGTTGGTATCCCCACTATGCCTGGGATGGATGATGTTATACTCTTGTGTTATCATGTGTAAACCTTGATGTATCCCCACTTGGTTGGGTAGATGAGTCAATTCCCACTTGGTTGGGAGATGGATGCATGTATGAGTCCTTAGTGATAGGAAGGTCATTTATGATAGAGTCATGTTCTTCTTGTAGAACATCTTTTTGCAGAACTTTCTTACAGTTAGGGGGACGATGAACAACACACTTCAGCAGAGCAAGACCTCAGCATGTACTCAGAGAGAGCATGGTCAGAATGGTACACCTTGGCATATACAAAGGGGGAGCTCATTCAGAGATTTCAACAGGTACTTAGGGGGAGTATGGATAGTGGAATGTTTATCAAGGAAAGAGAATATCTTGGTCCACCCTTTGCCCTTGATGTCAAAAGGGGAGAGTGATTTGGTGTTGTTGCCATCAATTCCAAAGGGGGAGATTATTGGCATTATGATGCATGTGTTGTACTTGATGGCAACCCACTCGTAGAAGAACAACCTACTTATATATAACTAGATGAATCTACAGAAGAGATATCAGATGTGACAGAATACATGGGATGCAGGACAACTCAAATGATAGTTCTTAGTATGACAAGTTAGCTTTGAAATCAAGTCCAAAGGGAGAGATTATTGGCATTATGATACAAGTGTTTTCCTTGATGGCAAGATGATAGATTATAGTGCAACAGGTCAGTAGCAAAGAATTGATGATCAGACTACAAAGAATGAAGAAAGATGAGTATATACGCAGGTTCACTATATACCAAGTCGCGTACATAGGCAGGTTATATGCAGGTTAGCTATGTACCAAGTCACGTATATACGCAGGTTTGCTATATACCAAGTAGGGTATACACACAACTTCACTATATACAAAGGAGCGTATACACGCGGGATTGTGGATCAAAAGTCATGTATGCATATGCACGCACTTTCATGCATGGAAAAGTGCGTACATGTGCGAAAACTTATTTTTGATCCGTGGTATTTAGACCTATGGATTTGGTCCTTGGTATTGTGTCCGAAGTGTTGATCCCAAGTATTGGGTCCATGGTATTGATTTGTTATGGTTTTGGACCATGGTATTGAGTAAGGCCTAAGACTATAAAAGGAGAAGAAGATCATTAGGCAAGAGGAATGGAGAAAGTCTTGAATATTTGATGTAGTATGAGATCCAGTATGTAGGATATGGGTTATGATGCATTGCTTGATTTGAGCTAAGGAGGGATCTCACCGGTTGATGGAGAACAAGATCTAAGGATAGATCGGGATCTAATGGTTTGAAATGAACTATCTCTTTATGGTTGATTATGCTTATTCTAGATCTGTATACTTCTAAACTGGGTATAACTTAAGTCTAAAATAGTTGCAAGTCATGATTGAATATTTATAGATCTGTATGCAGGTTGCCTTTGGCGAAAGCGCGTATGTACGCAAGTTTGATTCATCATAGTAGCATATACATTATGAAGTATGGTGTTTGAAGTTACAGTTGGGTCTGATTGTTATTGCATAGTTCTGTTGTCTACTCTGTGTTCTGGTGACTGTGTTGTTGACAGGTTTTCAGTGTTTCAGTGATTCAGAAATTGATGATACTAGTATTAATTGTTTTGTGATTCAATGATATTGATGGGTCCAGTATGAAAATTGGATGAAATGTGGCCTTTCAGATGATAGTGTTGTGCTTCAGGAGTATCCAGTCTGAAAATTTATGAAATGTGGTACCTGGAGGAAGAAAGAGAATGTTGTAGCCTTCTATAGGTTGGCACCTACATACTAGTACATCAGGGAGTACAAGAGAAAAGGGGGTGATAGCTCCCTTCCAGTGGCAGCTGAAAATGAGTAAAGGTTGGAGCATTTCAGTAGGCCGACACCTACATACTAGTAAATGGATCGGCTAGTACAAGAGCTGAGGGGGTTGTAGCTCCCTTCTAGGAGAGTCTAGAGAACAAGAGAAGGTTGTAGCCTTCTGCAGGTAGAAGCCTGTGTACTGGTATAAGACTGCACTAGTACAGAAATATTGTAAAATGAAGTTTCTTATTAAAATAAGATAGAGATGACTTGTAGCAGGTGGTTTTCACCCACATTGGGTTTCCAGCTTATATCATGGTGTTCATGCGTGCTTCTTATGTGTGATGATCTGTTCTGTTTTACTACACCTACTTACTGTTCACATGGTTAATAAATTTTTGATGCACTTATTAAAGATCAACATTTAATGGATTAACTGAATCATAAGTATTTTGGATATACGCTAGTTGCATTAGACACAGTTGCATATACACGCGGGTTCTATTAACTGAAGTAGCGTATATGTATCTAAGTATGGAAATGAAAAAGTTTTATTGATTTGATAATACTGATTCACCCCCCTCTCAGTATTATTTCCAACAATCAAGGATCTCAATTTACATCTAAAATGGTGGAAAGACTTGTGGAAGAATACAACATAAAACATAGAAAGTCTACTCCTTACCATCCACAAGAAAATGGTCAAGTTGAGTCTACCAATAAGGTGATTGAATGAAATCTCACTAAGATTGTACATCTACATAGAAGAGATTGGACAGAAAAGCTTCCTAAAGCCTTATGGGCCTACAAAACTACATGGAGGAACACAACAGGACATACTGCCTATGAGCTTGTTTATGGGAAGCAAGTCCTATTCTCCATAGGGTTTCAAATCAGAACCGTCAAGATGGCAGTCCAATTGGGACTAGACTTATTAGAAGCACAAAAACATATATTGGAGAAACTCAATGAGCTTGATGAAATTAGGCAAGATGCAGTTCAAAGAACTAATTTAGTCCAACAAAAAAGGGCTAAATGGCATGACAAGTATATCAAGGAGAAAAAGTTTCAAGCAGGGGATTGGGCACTTTTGTTCGATTCAAAATTCAAAGATTTTCAAGGGAAGTTTTAGACTCATTGGCTTAGGCAATATGAGATTGAAGAAGTCTTTAATAATGGAGCAGTGAGAATAAGGACAATAGATGAGAGAAATGTACATCTTCTTTTGAACGGTCATCGATTAAAGATATATCATAAACCAATTTCAAGGGAGGATTTTGTCAGAATTTTCCAAGGTAACACTAAGATGAAGTTGGTGAAGAAGAATTCTTCTTCTCCACTAACTTAGTTTTTCCTCTCTCTCTCTCTCTCTCTCTCTCTCTATCGATATATATATATATATATATTAGATATAATAAACATATATATAATATATATAATATATATTATATATATAAAATGTATAAGTCTGAATACCGATTGTTCATTGGCTTACTTATACAGGAAATACATGGTGAAAATCAGAGATTTTTGACATCCTATATTTCCTATTTTCTTTCTGTAATAAGTAGTGACATAAAGATACATTCATTTGCAGTTCCTAATCTCCAAATTCATTTCATTTCATTTCATCTCACTTCACTTTCATTCCCTTTCACTATTATATTCCATTTTCATTTCATTATTTTCCATTTTCATTTCATTTCACATTCATGTTCCATAGCCATATTTCATCTTTATCATGTTCTGCAACTAATCCCATTCTGCAGCTAATTTGATTCCGCAGTCATATCTCATTCCGCAACTCTATTACAAACAAATGATGATTGCAGGGAATTGAAGAATCTTGTTTTGAAGACTGATATGCCAAGAAGGGTATCTATGAATCAACATCAAATAAAATAACAAACGAAAAGGTTAAGTTCTAAGAGGTAAAAGTGCAAAAATTTATTTTAAATAGCAAGGTTAGAACATAGATTATGTATAATATGGGCATTCATATGTTTTCCTGAAAAATCATCATTTGATTTGATTGCAATCTCTATCGTACTGCATATCCACCACATCCTCCATATACTGTCACATAACGGACCATAATTAACTCCCTCATTGTTTTTAATGGTCATGACTATGACGTGACATACTTGTCCACGTTTCTCCAAAACCCTTACCATCTACTTATTTCATGCAAACCTATAGTTCTTTTCACCATATTCGCAGTTAGTCCATTTCATAAACCAAGAAGGGTAATTCTGAAGGTTGAGGAACTTTGTGTAGTAGAAGGCATGGGGCTCATTGTCAGATCAGAATTGATAGGAGCAAATTATATGGAAGGATACCCATAGCTCAAAGAAATTTTGCAGAAGGCTAGATGGCTCAAATTCATTGAGAAATTTGACGGTTTTCATAAAGAGATCACAAAATCCTTTGCTAGATCTTTTGATGGCATAGAGGTAGAAATTGGAGATATTAAGTTTGCAGTAACTATGTCGTGCATAACCGAGGCTATAGAACTTCCAAGGCATGGTGAAAGATGGTTCAAAAATAAGGAATTCCACAGTGAATCATGGAAAGTAGTACTCAGGAACCCAAGTATGGATGTCTTTGTTTTTAGAAAAGGAATTCCCATTTCAACTCTTAAAAGTAAGTGGAGGAACATGATTTTGATATTACAAAAATTTATCACCTGCGAAGGGAGATTCATTTGCATGTATGTCTACCATATCTGTCTACTGATGAATTTCCTAGAAAACAGAGAAATCAATCTTCCTTTCTTCCTGCTAAATAGTTTAAGAAGGATGGCCTCAAATGTGCAAAATAAAATAGAGTTCATAGATACAACCATATACCATCATGGGTTGATAAAGATACTGATTAAGTTTCATTTAAAAGGCACAGGAGATACTTGGGAGAATTTCCTCATTAGAAACCAATTCCAAGAAGCACCAGAGTCACCCAAAGAAGATAATGTAAGAAGAAGCAGAAGAAAGAAGATTGGTATAATTACTAAAGACATATCTGATTCTTCATTACAGAAAGATGATGAAAAATTAATATCTGAAGAACTGACATAAATCAGGAAGCAAATCAGGGCAAGAGAAAAAAATAAGAAAGGAGAAAAAGGTCACAGAAGAGGAGAATGTAAGTCATCCAAAACCTAGAAGAAGCTCTAGACTTCGAGGTTTGGTAAAGAAAAATTTGTCAAAAGGGACAGAGATCATAAACTTAGAAGAGAAAACCCCAGAAACTTCTCCTATTAACATCCCTTCTACACACAGTCCTAAAAATTCTCCTGACCATCATTTTGAAGGTAGCCTAAGTAGAAGATCACGAAGCATAAACCCAGTGAAACAACAAATATATGATTATATAGAATCAATGGAGAAGAAAAGTGCCTCAATGAATCCAGAACCTTCTATAAATCGAAAAGAACCTCTAATTGACTCTCTCAAACAGGAAATTTATGAATTAGAGATATTGAATAGACATATCAAACAGGAAAACAAAACCTTGAAGGAACAAAATAAATTGAATAAGCCAATTCATGATAATACCATTATGCATCTAGGACTATGGTATAAGAAAAATAGGAAGTTGAAAAGAAAGAATAAAAGTCTGAACACAATAGTCATCAACCTCAGGCACAAGCTTCTTATGAGGAAACCTAGAATGACAGTCACTTCAAAGAAGAGCAAAAGAAGGAAATTGGATGTACTAGCAGAATTGTCTGAGTGAATGCATTAGAGAATAAGAACTCACATTTTTGGAAAATTGCATGAGGACATGCAATGATTTTGCAATGGGGTTATGTTGAACCTCAAAATTACCTTCCCCTTGGCATTTGTTCTCACCTTTTTCTCTCATTTTTTCATAAGACTACAGATCCAATCAATGATAAATTCTAGGTTTTGTCTTAGGAAAGCATTAAAATGATCACCATATTATATTTTCATGTTCTTTCAATTTTATTATATTTTTAAAAATTAGCTATAGAACGCAGCCTATTTTACAACTAACTGTGGGTTCTGTAGTTACTCTCATGGTTTGGCAGGTTACAGGTGTCAAATGAAATACTGGGCCACATGGGCATTTCTAGAGTCATCTCCACATGGATTCTATCCTATTCACTTAGTCTAGATCAACTGAAAAGCATGCCTAAAGTCATGGTCAAAGATGGAGACAAATACGTTTTCTAGAAGCAGTACAACTCTTGCTTTTCTCTTTCGTCTCTAATCAAGAGTCTAACAGTTCTGTTGAGGAGTTAATTCTGATTTGGCCACCTGTAGCTGATCAGAAGTTAAATAGTCCTATTACAATTTGAATTAAGCCACTTGTAGCATGTTTTTCTCATAAACAGTCATGATAGATTCGAATTAGCCACCTATAGCAAGATTTTCTCTTAGATAGTTATGTTATTTTCCTATAAATATCAGTTGAATGAAACTAAGAAGTAGTTAGAAGCTAGAAGGAATTATAGGTTTTTTGTTAATACTCTGTATTCAGACTTTATTTTTTTCATAATACAAACTTCGTTTTGTCAATGGTGGTTTAAAAGTGCATCTTTAACCAGCTAGCATCCAACCACATTAGTTGCAGAGGGGACCTGCACTGAAGGAGGTTTTTCACTTGTTGTTTTCTGTTTAATTTCTATTACTCTATTTTCTACAAGTCTTTTTTCTCTACTTTAGAATGATGTTTCGTTTTAGTTTGTAACCAATAGTGTAAGGTTAAAATAACAACTGTGCAACCTTGTTCTCTAAGATATTTTATGAAAAATGACTTAATGAAGATTGAAGTAATAAGAATACACAGTTTCTTACTGTTTTGTTACTCATTTTCTTAGCATAGAACTATCAATTAGTTGTATTAGTAGATGTTCCCAAAACCATTTCAAAATGATGATAATTATAACTTAAATGGTTAAATATCTAATTCATGCAGTGGTTGAGTTTACTTAGTACATTGTTAGTTTTGCATGCTTTTATCTTTTCTTTTCTACTATCAGGTCCTTACTTAGTTGCATCACCTGACATTCCAAAAAAACATTTCAAGGAGATTGATTCTATCATATTCCAAAATTGAATGGTTGAATGGTTAAATGAATGCAATTACTGAATTACCTTCTACATCAATATCACTTTTGTTTTTTTTCTTAGAATTAGAACCATGGATTAGGACTAAATGGTAGGATAAGATAGATACTTTGTTGTTCTTATTAGGTTCTAACTAGTTAAAATAGTTCTTGGTCCATTTTTAGGAGATTAGACTAACTTAGGAACCTTTCCTTTCCTTTAAAATTCATTAGATCCATGAAAATCTCCCATAGATTGTATATTCTCAGACATCAAAGAATAGAAACCCACAAAACAAACATAAAAATACAAAACAATGAAGTAAGAGAAAAGTTAAACTAAGCACATATAGTGCACACACTTCATCAGTCTACAAACCTCGGTTGATAATTTATGCAAGCCATTTAGGACGCTAAATTGAATAAACAATCACAAGTTGCATGTAAGGAGGAAAATGAAGGAAAATAATGGAAATTGAAGAAAATAAAAACTTCATTGATAAAATGGCTTCTAAGGATTAGTTCGTAGTCTTTTTTCAGTTTAGTTTTGGAGCTCTCTCTATATTCTCTCTCTCATACTATTGGACACTTAGAGTTTTCTTCGAGCACTCTTGGAGGAGTGTGTCAAGCTTTGGATTTGGAGAAATAAGGAAAAGGAAGAGAAGGAAATCATAAGAGGACATCAGGATCAGCAGCTACAATAAGTTTTACTTGCAATTCCTGGAAGCATTGGTCAGGCAAATGCTCTCGAAGCCTTGTAACAACTTCGCTTGAGTTACTAGCCCTGGAAGCCCTGGTTGGACAAATGCTTTAGAATCCTGACAACAACTATTGTTTGAGTTACTAGTCTTGGAAGCCCTTGTTGGAACAAACGCTCTGGATCTCGGGACAACTTGGGTAGAGACTGATCTGGTGATGGTTATTGATGTCTGATTGTGAGGTGGAATCACTAGCTAAGGGTTGAGGCGGTTTGGCCTCTAGAAGCCCTTGTTTGGTTTTGGTTGGTTTATTCCATAAGATCCCACATTCATGCTTGGAATATGGAATTGGGGTTACTGGCTAAAGAAAGGTTTGGCTCAGCCCAGTCTATGATAGGGTGGTATGTGGAGGTCCCTAACTTGGTTGGAATTTTCATATATTAACATGAGGTATTTTCTGTTATGATGGTGATATAATGGTTGAGTTGTCATGGTTTATATGTTGGTTATTTGTTGGTTTCTATGTTGGTTATTTGTTGGTTTCTATGCTAGTTATTTATTGATTATATGATGTACATTCCCTATGGCTCTTGATATGCTTGATGAATATATGAATGGTTGATGAATGCATGGACTAATAGATGTTATTGAAACTATTATGAGATGGAATTAGACCTCCTTGGTGATTCGAAGATAAGTTTCAGACCCCTATGTTTACTTATGCATTCATGACCAGTATATTATATGTTTGCCATGTGTTTGAAAAAATGTTTGTTATGGTTGTGCTTGGTTAGGTCAATTCCTTAATCAATTTTTGTGTTAGAACATTTGTCTTCATGTCATTTTTTTTTGTAAAGTCTCATCGAGCTTTGGGAAGTGGTCGAGATCCTAGCCCTAAAAAAGTGGCTTAAATCCCTCGGTCTTTGGCATAGTACTAGCTCAAAAAGAGTGCAGTCTCTCCCTTGTAGGATTGTGGGAGCGACCAAAGGCCTATCGTAGCACGCATGTACGATTTTCCATGTGATTGGGAGTGTTTTCATTGAAAAGGAAATTTGACTCGGGGCTTGGGCACCTTGAGGGGTGGTTTAGCTCGTGTGGGTCCTATAGCTCCTGAGGAAGGTCAGTAAGGGTTTTTGTGTCTATTCCACTTCCTTAAGGTGATATAGGAGGATGAATAATATCATAGTAAATATTTGTCACATGTTTACCCTAGTGGACTGGTTAACTTGGGTAAATGTGGGAGGACAGTGTTACAAAATCCACCGATTTGTTTTTAGATCGAATCTTTATTTCCTTTTGTTCAAAAAAGGTTTTTGACTACATATATGGATTCAACACCTAAAAAACCCTTAAGGAACTTGAATTGTGGATAGTATACAACTAAAACTTGTGATTCCAAGAAATACCTCTTGGGTGCTGGTCAAATTAGAATACAAAATTGTAGAAAAACCCTCCAATGACTTTTTTTTTAATGAATTTTTTACCATATTTTGGTTTGTGCATTTTTTGGAGTTATTGAGGAAACTTATTGATTTCATCAACACCATACCTTGCCTTTTGAGTCTAACTAAGCATTTTAATGGTATTTTTATTAATTTTTTTGACTATCTAAAAATTCATTTTAAATTTGGAAAAAAAAAAACAAAAATAATAACCTTAGAACAATTACTATATTAAATTATTGAATAAATTTGTTGATTCCCAAATAATCCAAGTGCCAAATCAATGAGATACCTAGGCTTTGAAGTCCAAATAAGAAAAAAACAATATGTTAAAAGATTTGTATTTTTATTTTAAAAAAAAAGTCAAAAATGGTAAAAATATTTACAGGTAAAATAATGTGTTAAATTGGATGAGAATCATTACTAAGTGGAGATAAAGTTCAAGAACAACCCCAAGAATATCATGCCCCAAAAAATACGTTCCCATAGGAATGCACATATGTTCCTAATGGGCCTTATTAGTAGGTATATAACAAGGCCCATTTGGCTTCAACATATATTTACCTCTTTCCTCACATTACATAACATATTTTTGACTATAATGTGTGTTACACAGCATTTTGTCATTGTCCCTATACTCCTCATTCCTTGATCCTAGAAGACCTCTACAGTGAACCTCGCATGCTTTTCCTTCATGAAGAAACTCCCATTGTGTCCCTCTTCATGAGCAGGTCAATTCCCTTTTGCACCATTTCCCTTGAAACTTCTATTTTGCCCAGTTTACAAGACCGACGCTAATGGCCTTTGTCTCCCCTATGCTGATGTGTAGAGATTAGAACTACTCCTCGCACCAACTAGAGTGATTGAGTTGTGTTCCAGTCACACCAATCCTATTATGGAATGTTTTTTAAATTAGAGCCGAAGCTTCCAGCTCTAGAAGCTTCATAACACAATTCTGGTAAATGGTTTGACCGGATGGGGTCAAGGATGACAGTTTGGGCTCCTTTCCCCTATAATGATGGAACTACCTTAAGGGATAAGTCCTTCTCCCATGAGAAGAGGATCCATCTCCCATCCATATTTCCTATATAAGCCTCCCTTCTTCCCAAGCACAAACTAGTTGCAGAGTTTTTGGTTGAGTGTTGATGCTATTTTGGTAGGCCCTCTTGATTGATTCTAACCTAAGGAAATCTTCCATAGGATGTATCTATTGTGGCTAGACCCATTCTTGGGCTAGAGGAATTCATTCGTGTCCGAACTTATAATTTTACTTCACCACAAATTGGCGACCACACTAGGGAGACCCCACTAGGCTGCAATCCTTTTATCCTTAGGAAGCCAAGTCGTTCACTTTGCAAACATGATACACCGAACACAACATTCGAGGAGATTTCCTACTCATACTTCTTGGATCACAAGGAGGTATTCTGCAATTCATGGTTGCCTGGTAATCCTATTTACCTAGATCATCCAGTGTAGTCATTTGATCTTTTTGACTCATTAAACTTAAAAGATCATTCGAGCACTTGTCCTTTCGAGCTCGTTTCCAATCGAAAGTGATAGAATCATCTTTGTTTCTTTCTCGACTCTTGAAAAATGAAATAGCATTAGTCTTTTATGCATCAATAACTGATTGCCCATGATCCAAAACACCTTGTTAGTCTTTTTAAGACCAAATCGTGAGTTTCCTTAAAAGAACATTTTAAAGCATTGAAGTTATTTGTTCCGTCGACTAAGACAAAGTCATTGTGGCTGAACCATCTGGTTCACCCAATTCTTCTTCCTCTCCTCCATCTAAAAGATTGTCTAAGGAGTCATTTCCTGAGTTACCAGAGTCACTCGAGGGCCAAAATTTTGAACTCGTAATTTTTATGAGTGTTCAACCATTGTCATCTCGTCCTCTGCATACTTTCAATACTCCAGACAAACCCGTTCTAACTCCAGAGAACTTGTCGACCACTGACAGTCAGCTTTGGCTAGTTATTTACCCTCCAAACCCTTTTTTTGACCATGTTGAGATATCACCGTAGGATCTGTACAGTCTGTATGACCAGCCAAGTGTTCCTTTGTAACTATCCCCTCGTACACGTTCGACCATTCGTCATCATTTGTTTTCAAACATGGAACCCGAAGACAATTCTCCAGTCACATCTCTAGATGAGTCCGAAGTTTCTACTCCACACATTGTTGAGGGGGAAGAATTGCAATTGCAGTATCCTCTTGAGGGTTTCACTATTTTAGAAGGTATTCCCTCCAGTTTTCCACCCAACTATGTATCTTTGGCGCACTTGGTTTCAGGTACACCTAGTGCCTCATCACTTTACCATAATCTTATATGGGCATCAGGAATTAGGCCTACGTGAGGTCCATTCGTTACGAACATGACTTCCCAATAGGCTGTTACTTCAGTCCTGGTGCAACGCACTGTTCCAAATACTCTTGTATCATCGATCCTAGTTACCCATGAGACACAATCGGTAGTTTCAAAGATTAGCTCTATCAATTCTTCCGTCTCACTAGTCAATGGCCAGATTGTGCCACTGTCTGGGGGGTAGAACTTGAATGTTTCTATGGTGTCAGGTGCCACTAATGTGAGGATCTCACATGCTTGGTATAAACTAGCCTTCTTCTGGTATCATCTATAACCTTATTGATCCTATTGGATCAAGCAATGTCCAGTACTAACAGGTTCAGAATCCCATTGGTCCATCTAGATTGAGCAACGTTCAATATCATCAACCCTATGGGGCTCAGGTTCATTACCAAAATCCTTACGTTCCTTATGGTTCTCAAGGAATGGTTAATCAATCTTACACCCTCCACTCTAGGCAGTACATCCAGCCTGGCTACAGCTAGATTTAGTTTGGTAATTTCCCAAGCACTGTTCAAGTACCCTTGCAACAACAAGGACAACCTATACAACAACAAGGGTAGCCTTTGTTACCGCAAGGGCAACCTTTGTTGCAGCAAGGGCTCTCTGCGCAATAGCAAGGGCAAATTATCCTATAGCAAAATTAGCTACAAAAACCGCAAGGTAAATCCTTACAATAGTTGCAACAAGCCATGTAACAACAGAAGAAATATGCTCCACACACCTCTCAACCCATGTCATCGCAATGCCAACCTCTACAACCCTAGGGACAAATTTTGAAATAGCAAGGTCAACCCTTGCAATAGCAAAACCAACCAGGGAAACATCAACCCTTGTATACATACCAACAAGGTCAACCTTGCAGGGGCAGGGTCAAGATCAAGTCCTGCAATAGCAGGCCCAAAATCCTCATGTCCTCAGTTGACAGGTTCAGAATCCTGCCGGCCAAGGGCATCAAGTACAAAATCACTACATCCAAGGGCAACAAGTGTATCAACATTATACCCAAGGACTGCATGCCTAGAATCATCTTATTTAGGGACAACAGGTTCATCAGCCGTATGTTCAAGGACAACAGGTTCCATATCCATATGTCCAAGGTCAACAGGATCAACATCCTTTTAACCCTTACGTTGCTTATTGGCAACCTATGCCTAGACAGGTTCAAGGTATTCAAGGTCAAAATTCTCCGTATGGTCAAGGTAATCCACAATGGGGGCAGCCTTAGATTCTATATGGCCAAAATCCCCCATTGTGGGGCCAAAACCCTTACCCGCAAGGATGGGATCCTCCCTATGGACCCGCTTATTGACCTCCCATGCCTTTTAACACTCAATTACCTTTCTTGGCTACACTCAAGTTGCCAGATGTATCATGCCTTACGAATGATCCAATCCTTCATTCGTCGTACTGGCCTCCGATGCCATCCAAGATACCGAGTGATTGCCCAAAGTTTGATGGGCAAGCTAAAGAAGATCCTCAGGCCCATGTGATGACATATCACCTTTGGTTCCCATCGAACTCGTATGTGGACGATTCCATTCATCTCTGTGTTTTCCAATGAACCCTCACTGGTGCTGCAGTGAAATGGTACATCGAGCTACCTTGAAGTACTTATCATGACTTTAACTCTTTAGCCATGGATTTCCTCATGCATTTTCAGTTTCCAGTTCGTTATGAAACTAGCGCCTATTTTCTCACATTGCTTAAGAAAGATACTGCAATGCACATCTCTGATCACATCCATGAATGGATACGTAGACGTTGCCTAATCAAATTCAAGGTTGCTAATCAGTTGCTCACTGAATCGTTTACCAAATCATTCATAGACCCAATTGCTCGCGATATAGCTATGGGTGGATGCGTCACTCAAGAGCAGGCCATCGCTCATGCATAGTACTTGGATCTGGTTTACTCCCAATCTGGCACTTTATATGAGTTATTACCCAATGCTCCACGGCCATCATTTAATCCCACAGCATCAAAGTCACCGGCTATTCCTCTTGTCGATGGAGTTATTGGTTCAATATCCCAGATCCCTACTAAAAATTCTTCCAAACAGAAGTCAGTCTCAAATACTATATTTAATAGTTCATTTCAGAATCCACCTAGCCCTGGTAAAACCTCAGATGTCTATGCTATCCAGTCTACCGCAGTGGACAAATCCTCTAAAGGAAAAAAGAAAGGCAAAGGCAAAGCTAAATCTGATGCCCTGAAACAGAGTCCTCCCAAATCTTCTGCTAGCGAATCTTCGCAACGGAAACCTAAGTATCCCTGCCTCATTTGTGAGGAAGATCACTACACTAAGGATTGTCCTTAATGATCTGAAGTTAGCCACCTGCTCAAAGGGACCCCTGTTGTCCTCAAAGTGTCGTTTCCATCTCAGCAAACCCAAATGGTATAACAACCCCAATTAGCTTCCTCCAGATCTCAAGTGTTCATGATAAGAACGCATATTAATGTGGCTACCTGATCTAAAGACTATAAAAATCTAGCTCCAGCGGCTGGGAAAGAGAAAGAAGTTGCATCTTCTTCTTCTACCCCGAGTTCTGGCCCTCTGCAAATTGAGCGCCCTAACCCTAATTCCGCCATATGCCACCCTCTCGACGTGTACTGCAGAAATCCTCGTATAATCCTAATGCCCGAGCTACTCAGTACCACAATATTGTTCAGAATTTGGCTCAGGTGCCATTAGCCATGTCGGCTCTCGAGGTACTCCAAATATACCCATCGTAGCGGAAATATTTACTGTCAACTATAAGAGGCATCGATCCCACTGTTTCCAATTTGATATGTTTTGATATAGAGAACCATTCCACGGCTCCCTCATCAAATTGCCTTTCTTATTCAGGTAATCATCAATGAGAAGACCATCCACCGCATTTTCATTGATGAAGATGCTTCCACCTGCATCATGTCAGCTACATGTTGGAAGGTTATTGGTTCTCCTGCATTAAACCAGTCTCTGAACACTTTGGAAGCCTTTGATGGGCACAATTTATAACCCTTCGATGTCTTACCTAACCTTGCCATCACCCTGGAAGGCAAGTCAGTGCAAGTCAAAGTATAAATTGTTGACACCAATCTCAATTATGATATTCTACTCAGCTGAAGTTGGACTCATGCCATGCATGCCATGGCCTCCTCTTTATTTTGCGTGTTTCATTTTCCTCATCAAGGGAAAATTGTCACCGTCAATCAGCTGTATTTCTTTGCCTCTTCCTCCTTGGATGACAATGTTCCATATGTCAAGCACTCTGGTGCTCCCTATGAGAGTGTGGGGGTAGGTATCTTCAAATATTCTTCCTTAATGGGAATTTTTCCACTCCCACCTCCTCATGTTGCCTCTGTCAACATGATCTAAGTCAAATCTGATCCATGGGTCATACCTGCACCAGATCTTGTTGATACTTGGGGTGAGGTTATGTTTCTCAGTCCTGCCAAAGTAAATTACATGGAAATTGTTGTCTTCGAACTTTGCATCCTCTGATTCTCATATGTTTAAGACCTCTCTCGATATGTACTCTCAATCCCCTTGGCTTAGCACTTTGGAATCATCTGATCCCTTAGCCGAGGCCTTCCATGCTGATGAAGATATCATGGAAATCATGTCTCTTGAGGAACCACCATGGATCGATACTCATCATCACTCCTCGTTCTTGCCTCACCTGACGATCATGTCTACCGCTTTCGAAGATTCCTCTTCTCGATTTTCACCACCGACTGTTACACATGAAGTATGGTCGGAAGGAAATTTGGGTAATATTACCCAAACGATGTTGATTGACATTTATATCAAACCCGATATCGTTGAAAACGTTCATATTGGGGTATCTTGTTTTTCGAATGAGATCAAGACATATACTCATCTATTTCAAGAATTTCGTGATGTGTTTGCATGGTCTTACGAAGAAATGCTTGGCATTGATCCTAGCATTGTGGTG
The DNA here is from genome assembly GCA_000404065.3 of Pinus taeda. Taxonomy (NCBI): domain Eukaryota; kingdom Viridiplantae; phylum Streptophyta; class Pinopsida; order Pinales; family Pinaceae; genus Pinus; species Pinus taeda. Next base: position 179,110 of record APFE030771728.1, read on the forward strand.
CACAAAATACCAACATATCCACACGCAAAGCCCGTTCGCCAACGGCTTTGCCCAATGCACCCTACGAATGTCGTTGCCATTAAAGGTGAAGTTCAAAAGCTTCTCAAGGCTGGATTCATCTATCCCATCCCCCTTACAAACTAGGTGTCCAATATTGTCCCGGTGACTAAAAACAAGGCATGATCCACATTTGTGTGGATTATCGAGATGTTAAAGTGCCTGTCCTAAAGACAACTATCCTACTCCCTTCATTGATCAAATCATTGATGAATGTGTCGGGAGCGACATCTTTTCCTTTATGGACGTTTTTCTAGTTATAACCAGATTAATATTGCACCAGCCGATCAAGAAAAGACAACTTGTATCTGCCCATCGAGTACGTTCGTGTACAAAAAGTTCCCTTTCAGCCTCAAAAATGCTGGAGCCATGTTTCAACAGGAAATGTCCTATGTGTTTGATGATATTTGTAACATTGTCCAAACTTACTTGGATGACCTTCTTGCTCATTCTCATCAGCACCAAGATCACCCAGACCATCTTCAGTAGATTTTTCTACGTTGTAGACACTATAACATTTGGTTAAATTCACATAAATGTGTTTTTTGCGTGGAATTAGGACAACTCCTCAGCTTCATCCTTTCCAAGGACGGTATTCACCTAGATTCATTAAAAGTCGAGGCCATTATAAATTTACCCCCTCCATCCTCACTGCACCAACTCCAAAGCCTGCAAGGAAAGGCCAACTTTCTTCGTTGTTTTATACCCAACTATGTTGGGCTAGCCATAAGATTTACCCAATTGCTCAAACAAGGAATACCCTTTACATAGAACAAGGTGGCCCAAAAATATTTTGATGATCTCAAGGCCGTCCTCATAAATTCTCATCTATTGAATCCACCAGACTATTATTGAGATTACCTCCTTTACCTAGCCGCGACCCCTAGAACCATTGCTATGGTCTTGGTCCAAGATGATGATGAAGGTAGCGAACATGTAATCTACTACATTAGTTGGAATCTCCTCGACACTGAAACACGTTATGCACATGTCAAGAAGTTTGCTTTAGCTATCGTCTAGGCCGTTCAATGCTTTCGACACTATATCATTTTACGTATGACTATAGTGATTTTTGAATGCAACCCTATGACCTATATCCTGACTCGTCAATTGCTGGGAGGCAAGTGTTTTAAATGGATTGTCATCCTGCAAGAATTTGATTTGGTCTTCACTACAGCCAAATCTAAGAAGTCACTTATTTTCACCGAATTGATTTGTTCCTTCCCCTCTAAGGCCCTCTCTGCTGGTGCAGATGAAAAACTTCCAGATGAGACCCCTTTCCTGATTAGCACCCTTGATGCATGGTACAGTGATATCATCATGTATCTCCGAACGTCCATGTTTCGGTCTGTGTTGACCAAGGATGATCGCTGAAGGATTTAGCATCACTCACAACCCTACCGTATTATTGGAAATACTTTATACCATGTCGATGTCGATTCAGTTCTTTTCCGATGCCTTACGATCGAGGAAGCTGAAAGAGTTCTCAATTATTTCCACTCCAGGGCATGTGGTGGTCATATGTCTGGTTACGTTACAACTCAAAAAATCCTTTGCGCTGGTTATTTCTAGGCGTTTATCTTCAAGGACTGCATTCTTGATGTTCGTAAGTGCCACAAATTCCAAATTTACCAATGCAAGATGTGCGCCCCACCTGCTCACCTACACCCCGTCATTGCCGTTGGTTGGTTTGCCAAATGGGGCATCGATTATATGACATGTAACCCTCATTCAGATGGGGGGCATGGCTATATTATTATTGCTGTGGATTAATTCACTAAATGTGCCGAAGTGACCCCTACATATCCTGTAGATGGTAATACGATGACTCAATTCCTTTTTAACCACGTTATTTCTAGTTTCAGCGTACCCCAAGCCATTGTCACATACCATGGCTCCCGTTTCAGAGATTACATGATTGTTGAGATGACATCTACATTGGGCTTGTTCCATGATGGCTTGACCCCATATTACTCTCAGGCCAACAACCAAGTTGAAGGCATGAACAAGGTCTTGGTCACAATGCTTCAGCGTACTATTGGGATGCACAAGTCTAATTGGCATCTCATGCTCTTTTCAGATCTGTGGGCCTACCGAATCTCAACCCAAGACGCAACTGGTTTCACACCATTCCAGCTAGTCTACGGTCTGGAAGCAACATTGCCGATCGAATGCGAGATTCCTTCACTCAAGTTAGTTGTTTATCTCCTCCCCGAAATGTCACCTCAAGAGGAACACCTCTTATATTTAGAACGACTGGACGAGACTCACTGTTTCACTGCCTTGGTCATCGGAGCACAAAAGAAATAGGTCAGATCCCATTTTAATCAGTAGGTCTCACCTCGCACTTTCTGTGAGGGTGATTTGGTCTTATTATAAGACCAAGATAACAATAAGCTGGGGGCATGCAAGTTTGAACCTATGTGGCATGGGCCCTATATCGTGAAATGCATTTTGCAAAAAGAAGCCTATGAGCTTATTGATTATGAAGGAAATCCTCTCGATAAGCCCTGAAATAGGATTTACCTCAAAAATTACTATGCTTAGGTTATCTTGCATGGTTACTTATGTACATTAGTGTGTGATTCATTTTTGTACAGCATGGTTTTGTGTGATAGTTTTCAAACAACTTTCCTATTTACTATGATTTTCTTGCTTTGCAAATGTCCATGACTCCTCACGTTGGTTTCACTGATGGTGCTTGTTGTAGTACCCAGAACCTATCATCCGCGACATGGGATATTTATGACCCTAATAGTGATTTGATTAACCTTCAAGGTATCTTCCTAGCTCGCACAACCAACAACATTTTTGAATACAGTGGGGTCATCAAACTGTTGTCAAAATCCATCACTCTAGGCATCAGAGAATTGGTTGTCAACCTGGATTCACATCTTGTCATCCTTCAACTCAATGGGCAATATTCCATGAGGAACCCTCAAATATTGAGAATGTATCTCTGTATCTATCTATTGGAAAGGAATTTTCATTATATTACATATCATCATATTCCTAGACACATGAATACATTGACATATGCATTAGCTAATTACGTGTTGGATAGACATTTACGAAACATGTAAAAGATAAGACAAACCATTGTACGATAATAGACAGGAAAATACAACATATACATACATATATATATATATAATTATAATATTATATAATATTATATATATATATATATGCTGAAAATTTTTGATACATCAGAACCCCAAAATATAATATGTGTGTCTAAAATAACATCGACAGCTCGTAGGCCTCATACATTCGTGGCACGCAGGCCTCAAAAGATATGTAAGTGCTAGACCTAGGAACTAATCAGCATGGTGATCATGGTAGCATGAGACGACTCATGAAACATGACTCAGCAATCAGCGGATCCGATCTGAGACTCCCACCGTGTGTCTCTGGTATAGACGAGGAACCTTTCCTACCCGAGCATACTCCAAGATACCATGAGTTAACTCCTCAAGGTTACTCGTGATCTCCTCCTCATTGTCGCTCCCTTCTTGATAAGGGGAGACAACATCGATAGGGAAAGCGATGTGCCTGGCTATTAGGGACATCTCAGCTAGTCACTATAGTCCAACATATGCATTAACAAGAGAAATGTTATAATTACATATATACCAAAAACAATAAAAAAATCTCAAAATTAAAAATTTTATTTTTTACCTTCGTCATGGAAGTCCTCTCCATTTGGTAAGGGCATATATGGATCTCCACAGAAATCAGTGCCACTGTATGGCCATTCCTCCAAGAAGATCTTCTATCATCGTAGCTGTTAGAGTCAGTGTGGTCAGTCCTCCGTCAGAGATCAAAACTCTTTATGCATTTCATGTTTAGGTGTCCCACTCCATTCACCTAGCTACATTTCGCTAGGGGCATGCCATAATCTGGCGGAGAAGGTCATGCTAGTCATTCCCCCTCATGTCTGGCTCCTGCTGGCTCAGGTCTTTTGTCAATAATCATCAAAGTCCATGACATTCAAGGTCTGGTCGTTTAAAGGACAAAAGTCATTTTCGATGTTTAGGTCTAGGAATTCATCAATTTGGTCTTTGAACATGTCCAGCAAGCCATGCAGGCCAAAGTGAGGCCCTTACACAGTTATGATTCAGAGAGTTTCATCGTCATGTGGATAGACTTCGACTCTTCTTCAAAACTCTGTTTGAAGAAAAGTCAAACAGTGTCATTTATGACAAAATTTTCAAAAAAGTCGCCAGTTGATTTCTTCAGATGCAGTCATGGTTTCCATGGCCAAATGTCCTGGCATGCAATCCTTGCAAAGAGTGCCGAAAATTTCATCATTTGAGCTAAAATTTCAAAGGGAAAGTGAAAATCAATGTGTTTAAAGTCAGTGAAAAAGTGTCAAAACACAACATTAGAAAAATGGCTTTTCAAGGAAGCAAAAATTTAACCCATCTCTTCCAAGGCTATATATACAAGTTTTCATCAAAGCCAAAGTCATTGTGCTAATCCAAGCCTTGGAGAAATGTTGCAAAAGGTGTGAGTGTGAAATCGTGAGTGTTTGAGTGAGTTGGAGGTGGTTTTAGAGGGCGCGGCGCACATACTCAGGGGCGGGGCACACACAGAGGGTGCGACACACACAGAGCCTGCCCACAGTTCAAATCTTCCATAGGTGCGGCGCATACCCAGGGCGCAGTGCACTGGGCTTTGCGCGCGGCGCATACAGACCAAGGGCCAAAACAAGTGTCCAATCACTTCAAAGTTTTGGTGAAGCCCATCAAATTGAAAGGTATGCCTTATAACATCACTTGTTCATCAAGTTTTATCAATGATATGATGGTTTATAGCGATGTTTGAATGCAACCAAATGCATAAAATCAACCATAAGAAATCACTGAAAACCATGATGGCTAGGGTTGCTAAAGTGTGTTGTTAGTGCCAAGGTTCCTTTCCACCCATCATTTTCCCCCTCACCTACCATTTTTCCTATCCTCCCTTCTCATTCTTCCTAATATCCATGCCCTATATTACTATCAAACCCTCTCCCCTATCCCTCCACTATTTGGTCAACACAATACCGCAAACCCTACCCTATCAAAATACCCAAACTCCTCCCATATCCCTAAACAAATTTCTCCCTATAACCCCTATTCCCATTACATTACTCCCTTCCTAATACTCCCTGTTTCATTGTTCCCCTTGCTAACAAATTAAACAAAGGCACCCAACCTCACACCATCATCAAAGAGCAGCCTAATCATAGTCCACACTGCAGTCATGACATTACAGCATTCATCAGAGTATGAGATGGAGACACAAAGTGACTCATCCTCAGAAGAGTAGGCTCCCGGGAGGCATCACAAGAGTGGCAAACATGTCAGGGATGAGCCCACTACCCTCACTGAATTACAAGCATGCCCTCTTGCCATGTCATGTTTCCAGCACCTAGCATGTTTTGAATTTTGTCAAAGGGTGGCAAATGTTAGAGTTCATCATGAGTTGGCCCATCTATTTGTGCTTCATATACATGGAGTTCAGTCTATCTTGGCCGGGGTCACTTTCACATTGACACCCGAAGCTATATTAGTGGCAACAGGTATACCAAATGTTGGAGAACAGTGGCATAAGAAGAAGAAGGTGGATAGGCAACACTATGAGCCTTACATCAAGGCCAGATTCTTGAGTCAACTCACAAGAGTCTTTCCATTCAGATACTTGAAAGATGAGTATGCTCCACTCATGAAATTGATCATGAAGTAATTCAGCTGTGAGGGGAGGTTCTCTCGACTATATGCCTATCACATCAGGTTTCTCATGCACTTTACCAGGGTGAGGATGATGAACCTCCCATTTTTCATATGCAGGAACATAGAGAGGATGAACACCTTCATGCAACATAAGACCCCTCAGCAACAGCTTAACAACGTGTATCACTTTGCTCTTATCAGGATTTTGGTGGATCATTAGTTAGGATTGCAGGGCATTGCTTGGGAGGACTTCATCTCCTGTGACTTCTTTAGCACTTCACAGGTACTATCAGAGAGAGAGCATGAGATAGGTGGTCCTTCTCATTAGTATGAGCACCATGAGACCACGACTATGCCAGTTTTTGTTACATATCAGAGAGGCAATAGACACTTGTTTGCAGCAGCAAAGCGAGTGTTATCTCCACCCGGGGTGGAAGGGGCCTCGCTTCTGGCATCGACTACACAGGTACAGGACAAGGGCAAGAGGCCCGTGCATGATGAAGGGCCATCAGGTGAACAAGAGGCTGATTTCATCCTCATTCAGGATGATGATGCAGAGGTGGAGAATGCCAAACTCAGGATGACCATTCAGGAGCAGAACACGGAGATCCAAGACTTGTCACTCAATGTGGAGAGGGCCAAAAGGATCATCAAGTATCTGGAGCAGAGGAACAAGCAGCTTGAGGACTAGCATGAGATCATGGAGCTACAAAGCATCCGTGAGAATTGACAAACTGCCCAACAAAGGAGGATCAAGCTCACTACCTTGGAGCAAGAGATCAACAATGACCGTGAGTCCTCGCTAGAGATCAACATACACCTTGAGAGGCTGCTGGAGAAGGCCGACAGAGACAAAACCATATTGAGGAGGATGGTTTATCATTACAAGGCACGGAACATGAGTGCAAAGGCCCGGATAAGGAGCTTGAAGGCAAAATTGAGCAAAGCAACAAAAGAGGAAAAAGAGGCAAAAGAGAAAGATCGGCTTCGAATCTTGGTTGAAGCTTCTGTGGCCCAGCATAGTGCCTCTTAGAGAACCTCCAGTCCAAATTTCAAGAAATTTGGGACAATTTTGGTCACATGGAAATTTTTTGGTCACAAACACAGGTTTTTTTTCCCTGTGCGTCGTGCCACTGGCGCGACGCTTAGAATTGGGAGCTCCAAATGAGAAATGGCTTGGATTTTTGGATTCAGCATGCAAAATCACGACTACTAGCACTCGGGAAAGAAATTTGGGCATGATTTGAGTCTCCAGGAGGTCAAAAACACCCAAAAAATGGCCTCTATGCTCCTATTTTGACACACAGGAAGCAGGCTTGGGAGTGAAGATTTGGAGGGGCAAATGAGCTCCAAATTCAAAAATTCCACTTGGGTTGAAAAGTAGACAAGACAGGATTTCCAACAAGCACACTTGGGCACATTTTGGATTCCTGCAAGTGCCTCAAAACAGGCTCCAAAGTGGCGCGATACATATAGAAAGTGGTGTGGCGCATATACGAAAAAAGGCCAATTTCACCTCTGTTTCGCGAAATTTCGATTTGCGACTTCTCCAAAGTGGGCCCGCTTATCTAAAATTCACTTTTTGGGCACATAAGGCAGAATTTAAAGTATTTTCACTCCAGATGGGCTTCTATCCAAGTGGCAAAGGAAGGCAAACAGTCACCCAAGCCATTTGTCATGTTTGTAGCGCTGCACCTGTAGCTAATGGTTGGCTTTCCACCTCCATTTTGTAATGATTCGAGTAACTCCCCAACCCTTGGGCATTCTATCTCTTCATGGAACATTCTATATATTGTATGCAAACTATTTGCAAAGGTTTGGTTGGCTTGTAACTTCTGGGAGACTATGGGAAATAAAATCTGTTTCTTCATTGTATATTTTTGCAGAGGATTAATGAAAGGCAACGGCTCTGTTTCATGAGATTCATGTGGTTGTGAGTGTAGCAAATGTGTCTCTTATGTTTCATATGTATTTCTTTATGTTTCATAGTTCATTTCATATTCATTTCCAGTGAAATTTTCTAAGTTAGATAAGGTAGAATTCAATTTTATTGATCTGCCTGTGGGAAAATTTCATGTTCAATGTTCTTTCTTCTGTTGAAAAGGATTCATGTACTAATGCCCTTTTCACTCTCCTAAGCAATTTCTCCATTCCGCGTTGTTTCAAACTAAATTGCTGGACTCTCCGCCTGTCTTGCCTCACGAAATAATCTATGCCTTTGTATTAAATTCTCTGTACATTGTGGTCCATTGGTCCCATACCATCCCAGAAACACAGTCATTCATAAAAATTACTTCTTGTATCCATATTCACTTACTAGCCTAAGATCAATATTTCACTATAAGTCATCTAAGACCGTTTTATTTATCTTTTCACTGAGTGTGACTTGGAGAGAGCCCTCTCCTTTTCTGGTAGGGCTAGCTAGCAGACTGAGCGTGGTTTGTGGTTACCCTGAATTTTTCCTTCCTTCAGCCTAAGGAAGATTTAGGTGCTAACAGTTTCCATAAGAAAACTGCGTTAAAAATCATTCGAATCCAAATTTCCTAGGCTTAGCTAACAAGTGGATCCCAGGTGGTGATGTGGTGTCAGAAAATAGTGTGAAGTGGAAGTACATGTGTTAGAGGTTGATGGCATGGCAGCCAAAGGTGCAGACATGTGGCACTAATCTTAATCTCCTTTGGATGGCCAATTAGATAGATGGCTCAAGACGCATGTCAAGTACAAGTAAGCTTAGGACACATGGCAAGTTTAGGGAGGTTGACGTGGAAAGGTGGTAGGCTTCGGTTGAAAGGTTTATCAGGGCATCTAGCTATCTAAGGGAGAAGACAATTTTCATGTTTAACAATTTAAACTTATGCCCAATCCTAGATTTAAACAAAGTTTGTTTGGTAAGAGTTTCTCCTAGGGTCAAGGTTCCATACTCTAAGATATTGTGGCATCCATGGGTCAAGAGGTACAAGTTTTTTTGGTTGATTAAGAAAGGCTTGAATATCAGATTGTGGAGAACTTCTAATCTAAGCTCTCAGTTTTGGCTCTCAATCTCATGGTTCAAGGTGGTTAAAAATCAAAGGTCGAGGGCCAAAAATTTGGTGTTTCATGTGCAAAAATGAGCTAAACATTAAATTAAAATGAGGCCTAAATGGGGACAAACAAGTGAGGTCAAATGGTATATAAACATGTCAAAAATGACATGATAGAGTGATATGTTATATGTATAGTGATAAGATAAATTGAAGTAGATAGGAAAAGGCACAAGTGTTTGAAAAATAATGAGAAAAGAGAGAGTTGAGTTGTAGAAACGATTAATGCTACTACAAAAAACTAGAGTTCAGTACCAATCATTACAAATATGAGACAAAGTAAATAGAGGTTTGCTACATAGAGGTTGAAGGGGTAGAATTACAACAATATAGAGCTACTTTATTAAAGAAATATTATAGAACTAAAAAGTTGTGGAATTAATTAAGAACAAAGCAGAGAAAGGAAGTAGTACTCATAAGAAAAAATGTTGTAAGCATGACATTTTAAGAAAATTTCCATAGATCTTAGTCTAAAAATATATGAAAGAGGGATATGAGTGGTTGAAGCAAGTTAGTGCTTGTAGATTAAGGGATTGGAGCCTCCTTAAAGTTGGTGCCTATAAAGATTGGGGTGTTGGTGCCTCTAGAAAGTTAATGCATGCAAAAAAGTGGGAATTGGTGCCTCTAGCAAGTGGGTGCTTGCAAAGAAAAGGGGTGTTGGTGCCTAGAAAATATAATGTAAATTGAAGTTTGTGTTTGCATTTACATTAAAATAAAAAAGGAGATTTGTGGTTTTCTTCCATTTGGGTTTCCACATAAATATCTTGTGTTAAATGATCTATGTGATTTTTGTATAACTTTGTGAATGGATGAGTTTGATTGGATAAATATTTGTTAAAAATTATATAAGATTGGTTCACCCCCCCTCTTAGTATTATTATAATTTCCAATAATTGGTATCATAGTTGGTTCCTTCAACAACAATTTAATAGTTGTAAGGTAGATCCAATCTGAAACATGGCCATCCAGGACGGTAGTCTAACTAATAAATATCCTCTATTCAACATAATAAACTATACCCTTTGGAAGGTGAGAATGAGGACTTTTATAATTTCCCTTGGTGCAGCTGTCTGGCATGTAGTGCTATATGGCTATTAAGAGCCAATGTTTTTATTAGCATAAATGTCAAGATTGATTTCTCCTATATTTCTAAAGTAATAAATGCAATTCTAAGTGGTCTTTCTAAATCCAAAATTGTTAGTTATGCATTACATACAGGAAAATAAATATGAGACAAATTGAAGATTAACAATGAAGGAAATAGTAACATAAAGAAAGAAAAACTCCAAGTCTATAATGTAGTTTGAATAATTAAAGATGAATGAGGATGAGGATATGAAAAAAAATTTCCTTCGTGTGGATGAAATAGTGAACACCATAAGATGTATTGAGGAAACAATGGGTGATTCCATAGTAGTTCAAAAGTGTTAAGATATCTCCTCTGCTAGATTCAATGCCAAAGTTTTAGCTCTTGGGGAGATGCAAGGTCTTACTAAACTAACCATGGATCATTTTCATGGAACTCTAACTTCTTATGAAATGAGAATTGAAAAAGGTAGATCTACATCAAAGGAAGTGACCTTTAAATCAAATGAGAATATCAAATATGACCAAGAATTCTCATGTTATGGATATGATGAAGAACAAACCAAGCTTATCATAAAACTGAAGAGAGGATCTAGAAAATACATAGGAAACTTGCCCTTAAAATTCTTTAGTTGTGGACAAGTAGGTCACTATGCATCTAAATGTCCATACAAAAAGGAAGACAATGAATATGATAATAAGGAAAAGAATAATTAATGAAGAGTCAAGAAGGAGAAGAACTTCAAGAAGAAGATTTTTATACCCAACAAGACAACAACTCCTCAAAGGATATGAATGAGTAGCCTTCCGATGAAGAAAGGATTAATGATTTCATGCTCATGGTTATAGAAACCTAAGTTGAAGAGCAAGATGAGTTTGAATTAAGTGAAGAGGAAGCTGAAGTAGATTTGGAAGGTGAACTTTTTAGTGTCGTGGAAGAAATACCTAGGCTCAGGATACTCAAATTTGTTACTCAAGTAGTAGAAAGAACAATAAGCAGAAAGTCCTATTACTAAATTATGAAAATGAAAAGAATAAGTCTTAAGATTTATCATTTCTTCTTCTAAAAGTGGAGTTGGAGGAATCCAAGAAAATTGAAGGCACTCTATTGGAACAACTAAAATGAAAGGGAAAGGAATGTGAGAAGTTGGAAGAAGAATTTGTCCCCATTAGAAAAGAACTAGAAAATGCCAAGGCTCAGTTGAAACAAAATTTAAACTTTATTAAAGGATTTAAAAACTTGGACGAAATCCTAAGTGTTAAAATATCTCCCCTCATTAAAATTGGTCTTGGTAATTAAGAAGAGACAAGCACCAAGGAAGATGAAGTCAAATAACCAAACAACTATGTTGAAGCTCTCAAAGGATGTAAAAATAATGGAAATCATCAAATTAAACAATAACAATCAAGGACAAGGAAATCAAGGGTAATTGGGACAATCATAAAATTTAGCAGAAAAAAATTCGGGCAACCACAAAAATAAAGTAAAAAATCAACAGAAGCCTCTTCTAGACAATGAATAAAGAATCACAAGATTTTTTTCTCAAGGTTGTTTACTCCTAGGTATCAAAATTATTTTTTGGCTATTTTTATTCATGCATCAATTTTTGTCATAAAAATTTCCATTGTAGAGTGTATCTTAAAAATAATCAGTTTAGAACTAAAAGTAATGAATCTTATCAATCCTCAAGGATTAGGAACATCTAATTTTTAAATCCTCATAGGAATAATGTTAGAAGCAACAATCCTTTTTCTCATTTAATAAATCATATCAAATTATATAACTATCATAACTTTGGACATAAGACAGTTGAATGAAAAACAAGCAATATTAGATTAACCATTCAAATCAAGCAAGATTAAGAAGAACCCAAGACATGGAAAAAGATAAAGGAAGAAATGAAAGAAGAATGTGGAATTGTTTTATATGCTCAAAACCAACGTAGCCATAGGTATTATGATAGCGGGTGCTCCAAACACATGACTAGTGATAAGAGTAAATTCCTATCACTGAGAGATGATAAGAATGGTAGTGCTACCTTTGGTAATGATGCTCTAGGCAAGATCTTGGGAAAATGCACAATTAGTTTGGATAATGGAAGAGGAAATTCTTAGAATGTTCTATGTTGATGGAATCAAACATAACTTGTTGAGTGTCACGTAGATTTGTAACTAGGGGTATGATGCCACTTTTCACTCCAAAGGCCGTGAAATAAAAACAAAAAGTACAAGTAAAGTAGTAAAAAAGGTTCTGAGAACACCAAGTAATGTGTACATACTCAATGAGGAAAATAAAAAGTGTTGTTTGGGAAAGCTCGATGAGAGCTATTTATGGCACAAAATATTTCGACACTTAAAATCTCTATCATATGGTGAAGCTCAACAAGAATAAAGCTATGAAGGATTTTCTAAGGATTTCAAAGCCTAATAATATAGTATGCAAATCATGTCAAATTGGAAAACAAGCTCAAGTATCTTTCAAGACCTAGGAAAACTCATCAACGAATCCTCTACAATTGGTACATACATATCTATGTGGACCTTCAAGAACTGAGACCTTAAGAGGATAACTTATTTTATGCTAATTAATGATGATTGTACCAAGCTAACTTGGGTTGCATTTTTAAAAGAGAAATATGAAGCATTTGGTAAGTTCAAGACTTTCGAGGTCCTTGTTGAAAATAAAAGAATTTTTAAGATTAAATGCTTAAGGTTTGACAGAGGTTGGGAGTTTATCTCAAATGAGTTCGATGACTTTTGTGAAGAACATGGGATAAGGAGACATTTCTCAATTGTAAACACCCCACAAAAAAATGGTGTGGTGGAGAGGCAAAACATAATGGTGGAGCAAATGGCTAGAGCAATGTTAGATGAGAAAAGTATTCCCAACACATTTTTGGCTAAATTTGTTCATACAACAATCCATATATTAAACAAAGCTCACTTTAGGCCAAACAATGATAAGACTCCTCATGACCTCTTGTATGGAAAACCAACTGCAATCAAACATTTCAAAGTATTTGGTAGTAAGTGCTACATGAAAATTAATGATGACAATTGTTGGGTCTTGGAATTGGCATCCTTTTTACCATCATTTCCTCATCTTTTCAACCATTTTTACCCTTGCAATCACATTCTATTACTCTATCAACTATCATTTTGACCAACTTATGCTACTCCTTCATGTCACCTTGATTTATGCAGTTTTTCTTTTATATTGATGAGGGGTTTACTGTTTTGGGTAACGTTACTAATGAAATTGACATGGAGGCTATTTTAGGATGACTTGTCTCGTTAGGATGTTGTTATTTACATGCAATGCTATTTCTTCGAGTTTTGTACTAATGAAACTCTAGAATCGATTTTGTTGTCGTTGCTATGACGATGATCACCTTTTGAAAATACAACCAAATTGGCTAATGACAACTACGATTTTTTGTTGTTGGATTCACAATAAATGAAGAGATTGTTACAACACTTTGTTTACTCACAACAAATTAGTTGTAATATGTTGTATAAGACTCTAAATTTGGACAACCTGAGAATCAAAAGATTCTCATGACTGATTTTGGTTATGAAATTATAAACAATGTAAATCTACAAAGATATAAGCCCTTGAGCTTGTGTGTGGGTGGCACCATCATCCTTTGGAGAACTATGCATCTATGATTTTATTAAAATATATCAAGACTTTCATGGGTTCATGGATCAGTTGTGGTATGTTGTGTTAGCTTGTGAGCTGTGAATTACTAACTCTCTACTGAGGAAGGGAACTCCTCTTTAGTATGGATTTCTGTGTTAGTTATGTGGTGTAGCAATGTGTTTTGATTGTCTCACAGTTATATTTAACATTGTTTATTTATCACTATTACAAAATCTTATTGATGTATTGTAGTTATTGATTGTTAATTGGTTTACATAATATTCGATCTTTGATTATTTTTGTAACAACATAGATCCTGGATTAATCCCTTTCTAAATTTTGTGTCATCCTTATTTAACCGCTGCTACAATTTATTAGTTATTACTGAAACATTGTATTAGACATATTATTTTGTCCCTGTTACAATATGTTGGATAATTAATGATTTGATTGCAATGAGTTCATTTATTGTGTGAGTTCTCATTTGAATGGTTTATGCAATTATTTCTAGGAGTGTTATTTTCCTTTCTTGCAAGTGTGGTTTTCAACGGTTTAGTGATGTTTATTGGAAAAAGTGATTTTTATTCTAGAACTGTCTGCAAAGTGATTGAATGCTTGAGGGTTTGATAGTGATGGTTTCAATGTGCATAGAATGAGGAATTACAATGACGTGTTTTGATTGAATGCAAAGATCTTATAGGGTTTTGTATTGAACATTGTTATTTATTGATTGCTACCTACATATACTTTGCTTAATAACCCTGAAATAAAAAGACCTACCCTGGTTGACAATTTATATGTGTGCAATTAATTGGTTCTAATTAAGGAAAAATTAATTCGCCCAACAACAATATTGGAAAGTTTGATGCTAGAGTTGATGAAGACATACTTTTAGGATATTCAACGAAGAGTAAAGGCTCTAGATCCTATAATAAAATATTGTGCAATAGTGTCAATAACATTGATGTGAAAGTGGATGAAACCTTACCTCTCAAGGCAAAGAAACCTAGATATATCATCCCAATTGGTCAAATCAACAATGCGTTTAAAGAACAACAACATGAGGAATCATAAGAGGAAGAGGAAGAGGAAGAAGAAGAAGCATGTTCTCATCCAAAGAGCCCTTCAAGGTATGTGCAAAAGAATCATCGTGATAGTCAAATTCTTGGTGACAAGGAAGTAGGAGTTCAAATTAGAAGAACTTTTATATGTACTCTTAGTCAAGCACATATGTTTTCCATGATTGAACCTAAATATTTTTCTCAGGCAAGTCAAGATAAGCATTGGATAAATTCCATGAATGAGGAATTAGATCACATTAAGAAAAATCGGACTTGGGAATTAGTTCCAAGACCAAGAAATAAAAATGTCATTGGAACAAAATGGGTCTTTAGGAATAAGTTAAGTGAGTATGGACAAGTTATTAGAAATAAGGCCATATTAATCTGCAAAGGATATGGATAGATTGAAGGAGTGGATTTTGAAGAAACTTTTTCACTTGTTGCAAGGTTGGAGGCAATAAGGATGTTTTTTTCATTTTCGTATCAAAATAAATTTAAAGTTTATTAGATGGACATGAAATTACCCTTTCTAAATGGAGAACTTGAAGAGGAAGTATATATAGAGTAGTTTGAAGGGTTCTAGTTGTCAAAAATTGTAAATGAAGTGTGTAGACTTTAGAAGGATTTCTATGGACTCAAGCAAGCATCGAGAGAATGGTATTCTAGATTAGATAAATATATACAAAAGAAAGGCTTCAAACAAGGAATAATTGATTGTAATTTGTATATTAAATCTGAATATGAAAATATTTTATTCGTTATTATTTGTGTTGATGACATAATCTTTGGAAATGATACAAATATGCTAAGCCAATAATTTTTAGCTAAAATACAAGATGGGTTTGGAATGTCAATGCTAGGAGAACTATCCTTTTTTCTTGGTTTGCAAATTGCACAATCGACAAGAGGGATGTTTATCTCCCAAAGAAAATGCATCAATAAGATGTTGAAGAAGTTTGAAATGTATTAGTGTTCACCTGTTAACACTCCTAGGGTCATTGGATGTAAGCTATGAAAAGATGATGAATCGCCAAAGGAAAATCAAACCATGTTTATATCAATGGTTGGAAGTCTATTGTACCTAACATCCTCAAGGAAAAGCATAATGCAACATGTTGGTTTAGTAGAAAGGTATCACTCAACCCTAAAGAGAGCCATTTATTAGCTTCAAAAATAATTTTTAGATATTTAAAATCCACAATGGTCTTTGGTCTATGGTATCCCAAAGGTCATAATTTTTCCTTAACTACATACACATATGTTGATTGGGATAGAATCATAGATGATAGGAAGAACATAGGTGGTGGTGCCCTCTTTCTAAGAAGTTGCTTGGTTGCTTGATTGAGTAAAAATAAGAATTAAATCTCACTATCCACAACTAAAGTTGAGTACATATCAATTTCTACACGTTGCACTCAAATTTTATTGATGAAACAAACCTTACAAGATATGAAGGTAATGTATGATGAACCAATTCCTATAATTCCTGATAATAGGAGTGGCATAAATATGTCCAAGATCCCTATTCTCAACTCAAAAAACAATCATATACCTATCAAGTGTTATTTTCATAGAGAATGGGTAGTTGATTAGGCTATGAAGTTGGACTATATATCAACAAAGGAAAAATTTGTTGATATCTTCACCAAGCTTCTTGCAAGAGAGCCCTTTGAATATTTAAGGAAGAAGTTGGGAGTGATGTCTCTCTCATCTCTTCCTTAGACTCCTTCCACATGAAAGAAGTAAGTTGTTAAATTTAGTCAAGAATAGTTGCATACCAAGAAGTCAAAAAGAAGAAACTAGCATAAGCTTAGGGGGGGCTACAACCTTCATAGATGTAACATGTGTTCAGGGGGAGTAATTCATACCAAAACAATGATTAAATGGAAATTTTGCATACTTACATGTTTTATCTCATTTAAATTGGCATAAGTGGATGGAAAAATTACTTTCAGCAGTCATTAGCATCAACAACCTATCATATTAAAGAAGGGTGGGGGGGGAGTTTAACTCTTGGAATAGCCATTGGTGTGCATTGGTACAATTGTACAACAACATAAGTAAAGCTAGCCAATTTCTACAACAACTAAGGACTAGGTGTAACTTTTCAAGAGCAAAAAATCATAGGAAACAAAGCATAGTTAATATATTTTGGTTCATCATACAACTTCATCAAGTAGTATTAGTCCTTGTAACCCATTACTACATATGACCCACTAAGGCCCATTAACGAAATTTGTACACAAATCATTTATTTTTTTATTGGGGGAATGATCAATAGAACCCTTTTCCATTGATGTTAAAGGAGGAGAGTGAGAAAGCATTAGAGAAAAAGATCATATTTCATAGCTAGGGGGAGCTTTAGCAACTTAACAGGGGGAGTCAAACCCAAAGCCTTCAATTACTATCAATGTATGGTGTTGCTTCTATCAATGTAAAAGGGGGAAATTATTGAAAGTATTGTTATTGATGTTAAGTTCAAGGGGAGATTGTTGAGTGTGTTAGGAGGTTGCTAAGTTTATGTTGTCATTAATGTCCTTGATGTCATTATTGCTCTGAAGTTTGGTTGTTTAGCTTGATTGCTGAGTATTAGTAGTGTAGCTTGAATATCCTCTCTTTGCAAGGGTTTTTTCTACAGGTGTTTAGGAAAATTGAGTATGAAAGATGTTGGGTTAGTTATCCTGTTTCAAAAACCTTTCCAACAGTATATGACACTTTTCCTAACTTCCTATGAATAAAGCAAAATTTGAATTTGAAGGGATGAAGTCTAGCAAAGTTCAAATCTATGAGCCTTAAAAAAATCGAGGCCTCAACAAATACCTGGGCCATCACAGGTATCTAAGCATCGAAGCATCCAGGGTTGCAACAAGGGAATTTTAAGAAACCACCTAGATATGGATTTTCTAGCCTTAAACAACATGTGGATTCCAAGTGGTGATGTGGCACCAAATGACAGTGTGAAGTGGAAGTACCGTTTCATAAGTTGATGACATGGCATCCAAAGGTTAGGACATGTGGCCCCCAGTTTTGGCTCCTTTGGATGACCAAATAGATAGATAACATATGCCACATGGTAGGTACATGTTACCTTAGGACACGTGGTAGGCTCAAAGAGGTTGATGTGGAAAGACGATGAACCCTAGTTGGAAGGTTTATCCAGGAATTTGGATATTTGGGGGAGAAGCAAGTTTGCATTTTTTACCGCTTAAACTTATGCCTAGATTTGGATTCATTTAAAGGCTATATGGTTGGAGTTTAGCCTAGAATCAAGGTTCCATGCTCTAAGATATCTAGGCATCCAGGGGTCAAGAGGTAGAAGTGTTTATGGTTGATTGAGAAAGAGCCAGATACCAAATTGCACATACCAATAGACTTAACACCTTTTGAGCCAAGCTCATAGTTGTACCTCTCTGTCTCATGGTTCGAGGTGGTTACAAATCAAAGGTTGATGGATAAAATTGGTGTTTCAGACACCACAATTAGTTAAAATATTAAATTAAAAGGAGGCTCAAATGGGGGAAAACAAGTGAGGTCAAATGGTATATAAATATGTCAAAAATGACATGATATAGTGAGCATCTCCTTGCATAGTGATCAAAGAAAGTATAATTGATAGGAAAAGGCACAAGTGCTCGAAAAATAACAAGAAAAGAGAGAGACGAGTTGTAGAAAAGAATAATGCTACTACAAAAAACTAGAGTTGAGTTCTGATTGTTACAAATTTAAGACAAAGTAAGTATAGATGTGTTACACAGACACTGAGGGGGTAGAATGATAGAGATATAAAGCTTCTATATCAAAGAAATATTGCAGATCTGATTTTTTTTTTTTTGGAAATAATTGAGAATAGATCAGAGAAAAGAAGTAGTTACCAGAGGAAATATTGAAGTAAGAGTGAAATTTAAGCAAAGTGCCATAGATTTGAGCCTGAATATGTATGAAAGAGGGATCTAGTTGGCCGAAGTAAGTAAATGCTTGAAGATCAGGGGATTGGAGTCTCCTTTAAGTTGGTTCTTGTAAATATCAAAGGGTTGCTGACTCTAGCAAGTGAGTGATTGCAAAGAAAAAGGGGTTTTTTTCCTCTTGTAGGTTGGTGCCTATAAAACCTAATGCAAATTAAAGTTCGTGCTTGCATTTATATTAAAATAAAAAACAAGATTTGTGGTTTTCTCCTGTATGGGTTTCCACGTAAATATCTTATATTTAACGATCTATGTGATTTTTGCATTTCTTTGTGAAAAAATGAGTTTTATTGGATATATATATTTTTAAATCTTATATAATACTGATTCCCCTGCCCTCTTAGTATTATCATGGTTTACAACAGTTTTCTTTTTTCCCTTTGAAGATTCATTTCTCTTATTTTGTTATTTTAACTAAAATTTGCTACTTTCCTTAGGAGACCAATTTTAGACCTCAACTTTCCCCTTTGGTTGTTGGTATAGTTGAATCTCACAACCATAAATTATAAGAACAATAAAATCATGGTAAACATACTAGTTTCCTACTTTAGTTTTTAGATTTACCTGAAGTGTATTCTAGAATTTGGAGGGCATCTTGGGGGTTGGATTTCCATAGAAGATGGTATGACCATGGAAAATAAACTTGTTACTGAATTCCATAAAAATTTCTTTCATTCTAGTTTGCATTACTAAAAAATTCCACTCAACTATTGGAACATGATTACCCTCTTTGTCTAACTTCCTCAAATTTAAATAAAAAATTTCACACTAGAATTCTATTAGTAATTAATATAAGTATGATTGGTATCTAAACATCCTAATATCATGATAACCATGTGTTAACTAGAATTTCCTGATGCGGAAAAGAGTTCAAATCCACAAATATGCCAAATATTTGTATATATTGATGGGTGGATCATTGATTAAATTCTCCTAGATCTCACCTTTAATATGATTTCTCAGATTGAAAGGAAGGAAAATATATTATCTTTTACCTCTATATTTTGATGGTAATCTTGACTAATGTAGTAGTCAAGAATGCTACTTCAACTCCAAGAGATCTTACCTATGTTTCTCACACCTATGTCATGGAGACAAGACAAATAAAGTATCAATTCTATCCTCTTGCCAAATGTCTATTGGAGTAATGTGTTAGAACCAAATCAAAATATCCAAGTTAATATAATTCCAATTGAATACATGCAATAAAAGACAAGAATTTGGTGGAAAATAATGAAAACTACATTAAAAAGAGTAGATTAACTAACAATTATACCTTGGATGCGAGAAATCCCTTCCAATACCTTGGCCTCAAACCCTCCTTGGTTGATAGTAAGGCTTCCTATAATATGAAAGGAGTCTCTCTAAAATTTCACTAGCATTTTCTTATGATCTTTCTCTGTCCCCCCTCTTTCCATAGGAATGATTGCCTTATATAGTATTTGTTAAGAAGATGAGAGGATGAATGTAGACAACTAGGTCCTAGAGAAGATAGTCTTTGGCACAAATTATTAGACCATGTGACACATGATAACATCCTCTTCGAGTTGTTCTTCTTGGAATTAACAACACTAGAAGGTAGGGACCTCCATCACTTTTTTTGATTGTACTTGGGGTTATGGTAACATGTCCATTTCTCATTGCAAGCTAAAATTGAGTGATGCATCATGTTATGCAATTTCATCTAGAGCGATGGAGCACCTAAACCTACCTTCCCAAGGTCAAAATGGGACATCCAGGCCTGATAATTTAGGTAGGTTTCCCCTTCAAACTCGAAGGTGTCAAATAGGGTTACAACACCATGCAATTGTTCATGAATTTCTTTGGCCAAAAATTATGCATAATGGTGCTTAACTAGAGCTAATACAAAAGAAGTAATCCATTCATTACATCAACTTTAACCTCATAAACTAGAAAGTCATCCTCATACTCCAAAGTTGAAGAGATCATAGAGATGGATTCTCATGGAAATTTTGAAAACACTAAATTTTGTAGTGCAAAATATTAAATTTGGCATTGGAACATCATCAAGAAAATAATAACGAATGATTTCTTGCTTGTATTAGGAAGATAAATTATTTACCGTAGCATCAAATTCTTCCTCATAAAGAAAAAATTCTCCAATAGGTTGGAGAAGCATTATTAATATTGATTTTGTAGTAATACAAATTATTCCTCGGACTTTCCCATGGAAATTAGGGTGTGACTTAAAAGTTTTGTATAGGTTTGCACAAGCTACTGCAAAGTGTGGAGAATGAAAAGTTGAAGAAATAATAAACTAGGCCAAATGACTTATCCATGCTAAAAATTAGTTTGAACTAGTGTCAGAAAGGTTCCAAGTGGATCCTTGTATTTTTCAATAATCCGATTAAAACACATGTATCAAGAATTTATCTATGGAAAAAAAATAACATTATCTAAGTCAATGAGATTTTAAGAAATAAACTTGAGTTTGAAAGTTTTTCCTTTAAAACCAAATAAACAGAAAATTATTTTTTTTTCATCAAAACTATCTGAAAAATCTAATTTGACTTTCTAATTAAAAAACAATAATTAATTAATTAACTTACATATTTAGAAAATATTCCATTTACCAAACTTTCCTTTCACCAAGCTTCTCTCCATGCCCCTTCATATAATATAGTTGATCATACCTACATCAAACAATAAAAGATTCATTCATGGGAAAGTACATTCAGTAATGCGTGCAACATACATGCAATTAGTAGTAGTAAATAACTGTGGATAAGGTCAAGTTAGACATTGTCCTTTTTAGATAAAACCAGTGGTATTATAAAGTAGTTTCACCCCTCCAAAAAAACCAAAATAGTTTTCCATATACATGTGTCAACATATGAACTTTTACTTTTTGAAGCGGTCGCCTTCATTAACCACTAAGCATATTTCCTTATGAAACATGTTTACCAACATCCATTCTCATCGTTGGATCATGTGAGGGATCTGATAAAATTTGATGACTTTGTTATTTGAAATGTGTTTACCATTGTCTTATCACACTAAACGTCTTGGAGATCACGGACTCCAATAAATTGATATAACGTTTTCCTTTGAAAATCTACCCACGCCATTGAATCATGGTTGCATTAGATTTAAAGGTAATGTATGGATACCATTTTTCCAATATAATTATACATTGGATTTGAGTCATGTATGCATACCATTGTTCATTGGATTTTGTTGTTTCTGCATCTTAAAACGAATTCTTACCAATGTCCAAAAAACAGAAGCCTTGATTTCAAGC
The DNA here is from genome assembly GCA_000404065.3 of Pinus taeda. Classification (NCBI taxonomy): domain Eukaryota; kingdom Viridiplantae; phylum Streptophyta; class Pinopsida; order Pinales; family Pinaceae; genus Pinus; species Pinus taeda. The sequence goes on from APFE030771728.1 coordinate 200,981, forward strand.
ATTGAAAATGAACGGGTGAAATCAAGATGACTTAATTGAGCACAACAATACCAATATTATCCATTATTGTAAATCTGAAAATCTGAAAAGTTAATTGTTGGTATTGAAATTATTATCAAAACAACCTAGAAATGCATGAGTAAGCGTGAAATGTTAAATAAATGATTCATTACCACCTTCAATGATAATAGTTCTAATGTAAACCACCAAACTACTAGTGATAATAGTTACAATGTAAACCACCAAACTATAAGTGAAATAATCATATTAAAGAGTTTTAACTTTTATTATGTAAATGTAATGGCACCTATAACTAGTTATTTGTTCACTTTATTTTTAATGTTAGATATTGTGCCAAATTCATCATTAAGTTTTTTTTTTTTAATAACATGTGAGATGTAAATATTGATTCCATTGATACATGATTAAAGATATCATTCCTGTATTGTTATTTTTAACATATTCTGTGACTTTTATCAATTAGCTGATATTTTATATTTTAATGTTTTTATTAGTCTATACTTTTCAAGCTGCAAGGATCATAGTAATCATTCTCATGTGTAAATTAATTAGGTACAAAAAAATGATGATATATTTTTGTTTAAATTAATTAGGTACCAAAAACGATAATATATTATTGTTTTAAACCAAAGTTTTATGTAAATCATATTTTGCATTTCACATTTCACCCTAGGGTTCATTTTGAGATCTTATTTGGCCTCTTCCTAAAGAAGATACCCAATTCTACCTCGCATATATCTTATGTTATAAGATACATTTCATTAACCTTTTTTCCCACAAATGAATTGAAACTATTATAAGATACATTTCATTAACATTTTTTTTCCATAAATAAATTGAAACTAATGCTAGCATTATTTTACTAACATTAAATGTTTTCATGAGTATTCCTCAAAATTCATCTTTCTTTCCACCATTTCAAAATTTCCACCGCCTTGTAACTGCCACCTACACCTCCATGCAAATATCAATTCCACCTTCACTACCATGGAAATAAGAAGCATGCTTTATAAAGTGACTTAGCTCCCCCATCTTTATTCGACAACCTTCCCTCTTTTCTTCCTTCTACATGAGGCATTGTCTTTGGCTCCTAGCTTTGTTCTTTGTGAGGAGGAAACCCACACCAACTCCACGGACCACAACAATGTTGAACATAACTATAACAACTATGGTAGCCCAATCCAACTCCACAACCCACTGAAACTCGCAACTCTGAACATAGTTGCAACAAAAATACGTTGAAGTGCATGTCAATAAACCTGCACCGTGGACCACTATGAAAACAATTGATTATATATATGTCACTCACTCACCTTTACATTATGTTTTTGACATAGATCTTTTACAATATGTAGTCATTTAAAAGATCAATAAAAATATTGTATAAATATCGTTCTTATTTCTTTTGTAATATCTAATCTTATTTTTTTGACCTATAGTTGCTTTCATAAAGAATTTTTTTGACCTATAGTTTCTTTCATAGAGAATTTGTTTTGACCTATAGGGTAACAAGATGAAATGGTTACAGATGCCAAGGATTAAGAGCATGACTTGTCCTCTCCTATAAAAAAGAAATTAGGTAATGTTGCAAAGAATAATTCGTCCTACCTTGTAGGAAAAAAATAGATGCATGCTTTAGAGAGTGATCTGTCTAATGTGGTACAAAATAAATATCAATAACAATTATGCAAAAATATCAATATGTAGCTATTTAAAGGATCAATAGTAGTATTGCAGAATTATCATTCTTATTTCTTTTGTAATATGTAAGTTTTTTTTTTACCTAAGTTTCTACAATTGCTTACATAAAGAAGTATTTTTGACCTACAAGGTAACAAGATGAAATGGTTATAGATGCCAAGGATCAAGAGCACGTCATATCCCCTCTTGTACAAAAGAAATCAGATAGGGCTACAAAGAATACTTCATCCTGACTTGTAGGAAAAAAATGGTACACGCTTCAGAGAGTGATTTGTCCTCCCTGGTACAAAAGAAATTGTTCAAGGATTCAAAGAGTAATAAGAATTCCCGAGGAAAAAAGGATTTAGTAAAGGTTTTAAAGAATAATCCATCTTCTCCTATTTCTTTGGGAAAAAGAATAGTGAAACAAAAATCTTCTTATGAACTAATGATTGCTTAAGTGATTTCAAATGCGAGTCAATCCTTTAAAAGAAGGAAGTTTGCAAAACAAATTTTTGAAAATATATCGGGGAAGTTGTAGAGAGTATTCCTTCTCCAAAATGAAAGGAATTGGAAAAAACTTTACAAAATGCAAAAGTGTCTTCCCTAGTTAAATAGGTTAATACTTCAAAGAGTAATTTTTCTACTTTTTTTGTATCCCAGAATATGAAATATGCACTCTTTTGAGTAGCTTCACATTGGGCTACTCTGGAGTGATGGATACAAATTTAGCATCTCTTGCTTGAATAGTTGGTTGTGTGTGAGTTTAAGGGTGAGCGTGAGTGCTAAGGAAGTGTTAAGTGGGTTCACTCAACCTAGGATGGTTAGGAAGAGAACTTGAAGACCAAAGGGGGAGAAGAAGAAAGGATTTGTAAAATAGTGTTGTGTCTATCAAGCAAGGGCGAAAAGAAGACACTAGAGATGCACATAGTCAAGTAGAGACATCCATGCAAAATATTGTCCCATTCTATATCTTAAACCCCTATTTGGGATCCACTCCAATGCATCACATCAATGGATACCATAATCATGTTATCAAAATAACCGGTTAAACTCATTCTTAGGCATATAGTAAACAATTGATTGTTTGCACTAGAATAATAAGAAATAAAAACAAAAAAGGGTACTAAGAGTTATAAATGAGATATGATACAATATAAACAGGGTTAGGTTAACTACAATGCTTGGAATTACCTCCTTCATTGATATGATTCTTAAGGCCTAATGATTTGATTCTCAAGGTCAATAAAAAGATCCATTAGTGAGCTTGGCATTCCCTCCTTCTCGGAGGCTCTTCCTCCTCATAACCTTTGTAACAACCTTGGTGAAAAGTTCATGTAATAAAGTTAATAAATGCAAAATAAGACCATGGTTAAGGGACACTTATTCCAAGCTGAATGTTAGGCAAATATATCTTATTGGGCATCACTGGATGTGTGTTTTGGCTAAGGAAATTGGAAAAGGCTAAGGCAAAGGCATTAAAAGGCAAGAAGGCATTTTTGGCACATTTATTAATGAAAATAAAGGAAAATAGGAGAAAAGGAGGGTAAAAGGTCACAAGTTGCATGTGAGGAGGAAATTGAAGGAAAATAATGGAAAATGAAGAAATTAGAGGCCTCATGCATAAAAAGGCTTATGAGGATCAGTTCATGGTTTTTTGTTAGTTCATGTTTGGAGCTCTCTCATTATTCTCTCTCTCTCACTCTCTTGGTCACTTAAAGTTTTCTTGGAGCACTCTAGTTTGGAGCAAGGAAAGGAAAAGCAAGTAAGAGTCAAGGAAAGGAAATCAAGATCAAGAAACTTCAGTAGGAATAATTGTAGGTAACCTTTTGCATGTGTGATTTCCTAGCTGCTCTGGACATGCATGGCTTCGCATGTTGGTGTATGGTTCTCTACTATCGGTGGCATGGTTTTGCCAGGTTATGACAATGGATTTCATTTTAGCCTAGCCTTTTTTCGGATTCCATGTTGTATTGGGATGTTGATCTCAGTTTTAGAACTTTGGAATTTCCGGATGGATTTTGGAATCCAGAGTGGAGGTGGTCTCAAGGTTCATTCCAAAAGGCCTAGGAATCCTTTGACTTATTTTGGCGGGATACACGGTAAAGCCTGAGGGAGAAGTCTCTATTTAGGGCCTAGTGGTTCGGGTTTGGATTGTGGTAAATCCTGAGAGACAAGGAGATGAAAAATTCCTCAAGGATAGTGATGGATTCCGAATGACATTCCAAGTGTTGTTTGGTTGTGATCATAGCACCGGTTTTGGTGTGATTACAGTTTGATGAGGGTGGAGGTGGTTTAACCTATGGATTCCCTTGGTTGTTCTATGAGATCCCACATTCATGCTTGGAATATGACATAGGGGTGACTGGATGAAAAAGATATTTGGTTCAAAAGTCTCGAACCTTGTTGGATTTGCCTATGATTAATAAAAGCTAAGTTATCTTAATTTTTCACTGATTTACATGTGGATTTAATGGCTGTCATGTCTCTGATATTTACATGACTTTATGCTGGTTATAAGCATGGTTAAATGACTAGTTCATGTCATGGTTATTTCATGTATTTACTTGTAATTGTTAAATGGATGGATGCAAGACCTAATTGATGATGTAGTAGTTCAATGGAAAAGGAGGTGATCCTTCTGGTTATGTTTCATAAGTTGTTTCAACCATTTATGCTATGTATTGTATCCTATACCTATAGGTTGCATTGATGCCAAGTGTTTGAGAGAATTTCAGTCCCAGTTGGGGATGCTCAAGCCTAGTCCTGAGGGTGATTTTTTATTGCTCAACAATGTTATTATGTTTTTAATGCATTCTGGAAGTTACAACAAGTTCTAGGCGAAGGCCAGGATTCTGGGCTAGAAAAGTGGCTTAAATCCTAGGGTCGCTGGCACAAAAATGGCAGTTCTGGTCCATAGTAGCTGGTAGGTAGGCCTAAGAGGTGCATAATAAGAGTGGGACCTAGGGACAAGCTGTCTGAGTGGCTGATTTGTCTTTGAGGGTTCTGTTGATGATGTTGGATGATTGGATGTGATTTTCTGTTGGTTCCACTTCCTTAAGGTGACATAGGAGGTCAAATCTGATTGTAGTGGCATCTCTTCTCATGTTTACCCTTGTTGGCATGGTTGCTTTGGGTGGACCTGGGAGGGGGTGTTATAGATTGGTATCAAAGCATGGTTTTGCTCTCTTTGGGTCATATCTAGTGCTATAGATATGGGTGAATGTGTTGTTTATGCATGCATGTCAGTTGCGTGTTTGGATCTTACACATGCGTTCCATGTGCATGTTGCACTGCATCATATTGATCATGGTAGTAGTAAGAGAACTTGATGCCAGTTTTATGGAATGCATCGTCATGAGTATATGATTGGTGATACAATTATATGTAGCTTTATTACATCCTTGTACATTGGGTTGCATTCTTGGTTATTCGATTGCATGCATCAATATTGTAGGTTGATTACAAGAATTGATTGCTTATGCTCGAGTACATTTGGTTATGTGTATGTGTAGTTGATTAGGCATTGCTTATGCAAGTGGATAGTTGCATGAGGCAATGTGTATACTAGAGTATGGTTGTTGTCATGCATGAGGTCATAACATGCATTGTTGATATGGCCTTGCATTGATGATTAGACCCTAGTTAGTATGATGGTTATGCATTGGTGCACTTATTGATATATGTATATATGTTATTATTGTTATGTTGTACATGTATCACATTCATTTGATGATCTTGCAGACAAGACATCCTCTTCGAGCTATGCTAAGGTGCATTGATTTATGGTGATTTGATTTAACTGACATAGTATGCCTTGCAGGAAAGAGATCAGATGGCTAGCAAGGTTGTAGACTACATAAAATCTCCCTATGCATGACATGGGAAACATGGTGTGGGGAATTATTCTGACTTGGCAGACACCTTGAGAAGCTTGAAGGAAGAAATAAGGAGTTTCAAAGCAGACAATGACAAAATTATGTAGTCACAAGAGAAACAAGTAGAGGTGAATGTGATATTACTTCAGAGTTTGTCAGATTTGTAGCGACAGGGACCTCTTTGGATAAGCCATGGACATGAGGACAAAACTAATGGGGCATAGTCACATATGGAAGCAATTCTCATAATAGATATAGGTTATATAGATCTAATACTATAAGAGATGGTGGGATGTTGGACACTTCAGATAGGAGGGGTGACAAACACAAGTATTACTCTAGTTTTGGTTTTGATAGACATCATGATCACCATCATTATCATCCGTACAAGAGGAATGATAGGGGATAACTGTCGGATGAGTTCAAGAAGGAAAAGCTACCTACCTCTGATGGAGAAATGAAGAAATTGCAAGATGCAGAGGATTGGTTGCTTTGCATGAGGAAATTATTTAGATTACATGATTACTCAAAAAACATAAAAGAAAGGATAGCCATTTCAGTATCAAAGGTAAAGCAGATATTTGGTGGGAAGACGTGAAGAATGTTAAGGACATACATGAGGAGGATTTGACTTGGCATGAGTTTGAAAGGCTCTTCAAGAAAAATTACTTGTTTAAGAGATATTATGATGACAAAGCTAAGGAATTTTATGAGTTGCAGATGGGTTCTATGATAGATGAGGAGTATACTAGCAGATTTTTGGAGCTGTTCATATTATGCCTTACCTCAGAGAGGAGAAGGTAAAGGTTCAGAGATTCATCAGTGGGTTTCCAGTTGCATACAAATACCGAATTGAGTTCGATGAGCCTAGATCATTGGTAGAGGCCATCCGAAAGTTGAAACATTGTTATGAGTAGTTGAAGCCCAAAGTTGAGCTGAAACATGACTTGAAGAGAAATGGAAAAGCTAAATGAAAATGACCACCAAAGCGAGGAAGACATCAAGATGCAAGTAAGAAAGATAATGCAGTTCCTTACAAGAGATTCAATACAGTCGAGAACGAACATGGAGAGTAGCAGGTTCGAGGCGGTGGTAGGGAACCATTGCAGTGTTGGATATGTGGTAAGGCTCATCGTAAGAGGGATTGTCCATAGTATTAGAGTGGTGGTAGAACCCAGATCTATAGTTCTCATGAGGTGCATACCGTTGGTGATGTTGGTCATAACATTCCTTAGATTTATGTAGTTGCGGACAACAGGCAGGCGAATCATCAGGCATCAATCATTGAGATGGACGGTAAGATTTGTCATCAAGTTGTTTCTATTTTGATTGATCCTATATCTAACTATAGTTATATTAATCTTGAACTCGTGGATAAGTGTGGTTTGAGAAAAGAAGTGCATGCATAATCTTGGTTGGTACTATTGGCTACATGTACAAAGAAGCGAGTTCACCGTTGGGTAAGTGCTTGTGCATTTGAGTTAAAAGGCATGCCTACAGTAGCACATTTGAATGTATTGCCATCGGGATCGTATAATATACTTTTTGGTATGGATTGGCTATACCTTCACAGAAGCAAAGTGGATTTCTTCGACAAGGCCATTGAGTGTGTGGATGATAGTGGGGAAAAGAGGACCTTGCAAGGAAAAAAGAAGCCTACATCAATGACGATGGTTACCGATATGCAGGCTAAGTGTAGTTACAGAAAAGGTCATGTGATGTTTGCAGTTACATATCCAGTGACAAGGGTAAGGAGTTGAGGATGTCGATGTGTTGAGTAGGTACCTAGTTTTACAGCAATTTTAGGATGTATTCCTAGAGGAATTTATAGAGTTGCCACCTCACAGGGAGGTAGACTTTTCGATTGAGTTATTGCTAGGGGAAACTCCAACATCAAAAGCACCTTACAGGATGAGCACACCTGAGTTGGTAGAGTTGAAGTTGCAACTAAAGGAAATGTTGGACAAGGGATACATTAGACCCAATGTATCACCTTGGGGTGCACTAGTGTTGTTCGTAAAGAAGAAATATGGTACTCTTAGATTGTGCATTGAATACAGGCAGTTGAACGACTAAGAACAGGTACCCTTTGCCGAGGATTGATGATTTGCTTGATCAACTAAAGGGAGCAACAATATTCTCTAAGATAGGCTTGAGATCGAGATACCATCACATATGCATCAAGGAAGAGGATATCTTCAAGACTGCATCTAGGACTAGGTATGGGCATTATGAGTTTGTTGTTGTTCCATTTGGTTTGAATAATGCTCCAGATACATTCACGTGTTTGATGAATAGTGTGTTGCGTCCTTATTTGTACAAGTTTTTTATTGATGATGATGATGATAATGATGGTGGTTAACGTCCACTGAGACCTAACTGGTCTATCGAACCTATAATTTTCTTAGTTTCTAGTTGTCTGGCTCCTCGTCTTTCTTGGTGAGGGTGGTGCTGTAGCTTTCTTTTTTTTTCTCTACGGTCTTCCAACTTTCTTTATCTTGCATCTCCTTCATCTCTTCTGGCTCTTGGGACATTGGTGTCTTAGCTTCGCGATCTATTGTGTTCGCCCTTTTGAAGATAGTCAGAGAAGAAGTTTGGTCTAGGAGATCTGCTTTGTTGTTAAATGAAGATTTATTTTGTGTGGTATTTGAATCCTCATAACTATTGATGCTTAAGGGGTTGTCGAGTTCACTTTTTTGTTGTTGGGTGGGGCTTCCCCCTGCTTGTCTTGAGAGTTGTTTCTTTCTTGCCCGATTTCTTGTGATTCAAAGTTTTCTTGAGAGTATTCTTCTTTGATGACAGTGTAGTGTTCTTTTTGTGCTCCTTCCCACCATGTAGATTTGTGGTGGTTTTTTCTAGCATAATTTTTCTGGGAGGCTTTTGGGCAATTTTTTGCTAGGTGGCCTGTCTCAAAGCAGGATCGACATCTGAAGAGGACACTTTCATAATCGAGTTTCTGGTTCCACACATAGTCTTTACTTTTTAGGTGTATTTTAGCTGGGAATCCGGCGCTGAAGTCCATTTCCACACAGATGCGTGCATAGGTGGTTCTGGCATATTCCTCTATTTCTGGGCACCTGCAGTAAAATTTCCCAATTGCATTTCCAATGGCTTTTAGCGAAGAGAAATTCCAGAGATGCAAGGGTAGGTTTGGCAATCTCACCCAAACTGGTGCTGAGGTTATGACTGTTGTTGAGGGATCGAATGATGGGTTCCATGGCTTCATGAATAGGCCTGATTTTTCCCAAAACTAGGGGCTAGAATCTAGAATACATTGTCTACTTTTAGGGTTTTCAAAACCTACTATAAAGAAACCCCTAGCATAGGGGTAGATATTAATTGCATTAGGAATTAGAGGCTTCCATACCTCCAAGATCCAACTGTGGAGAGCTGTTAGTTGTGGCCAAAAACCATTGAATTGATAGATTAGGGCACTTTCAGAGAACTTCAAAGCCTCATTGAGTGAGGCTTGGACCACTTGGACAGTGGGAGCTGGGGCATATTAAAAGAATGAGGAAGAACATGCTGAACATTTAGCAGTATTGAGATTGCTAAGAGAGCATCAGTTGTATGCTAAGCTTAGTAAGTGTATCTTCTTTCAGACTGAGGTACACTACTTGGGACATGTTGTCTCCAAGGAATGCATAGCAATAGATCTAGAGAAGATAAAGGTCATCATGGAGTGGGCAACTCCTAAGAATGTAGATGAGGTGAGATCATTCATGGGATTGGCAGGTTACTACAGGAGGTTTATCATGAACTTCTCACACATTGCATATCCTATCACATCACTGCAGTGGAAAGGTAAGAAGTTTGATTGGATGACAGAATGTGAAGATACTTTTGAGCAACTTAAGCACCAGTGCTAAATATTGTGGATCCAGACAAGGAGTTTGTAGTGTGTACAAATGCTTGCAAGAGGGGACTTGGTGGAGTTCTCATGCAATAAGGATAGGTCGTGTGCTATGAGTCACAGAAACTGAATGAGCACGAGCATAACTATCCAATGCATGGTCTTGAGATAACATCGATTATACATGCATTGAAGATGTGGAGACATTATCTTCTGGGCAAGATGTTTACATTGATGAGCGATCACAGTGTGTTGAGGTATTATTTTGACCAGCCAAATCTAAATGCCAGGAAATCTAGATGGTTGGCTACCCTTAGTGAGTTTGACTTCGAGATTAGATACATCAAAGGGAAGGAGAACTGGGTTGTAGATTCTCTTAATAGGAAGGTACATGTAAATCATATAGCAACTATAAGCTCCTATGGGATAGAGTTACAAGATAGGATCTTGCAAGCTGGACAACAGGATGAAAAATACATGGAGATCAGTCACAGGTTACAACAGAGTACATGCACAGGTACATGTTTAGGTGCAGGTACATGTGTAGGTACAGGGAATCAAGATATAAACTATTGTCTCCCAACATATGGCTTGGTGAGGTTTCAAGATAGGATCTAGGTACTGAATTGTAGTGAGCTCAAGAAGCTTATCTTGAGGGAGTTTCATGTGAAACCATATTCGGGTCATCCAGGATACCAGAATACATTGACGACAGCGAATAAGTTTTACTATTGGCCTAATCTAAAGAAGGAAGTGGCTGATTTCGTGGATAGATGTTTAGATTGTTAGTAGGTAAAGGAGGAATGCAAGCATCTAGGTGGTCTACTACAACCTATTGCGATTCCAGCATGGAAATTGGAGTTCATTTCCATGGATTTCATCATAGGTCTTCTGAGGATAGTGAAGCAAAATGATTCTATTATGGTCATGGTTGATAGGTTGAACAAGGTAGCTCACTTCATTCTAGTGAAGACTACATATTCAGCTAGTGAGGTAGCATAAGTGTTCATCAGAGAGATAGTGAGACTACATGGTGTCCCAAAGAATATTGTGTTGAATAGGGATGCAAAGTTCACTTCCAAGTTTTGGAAGGAGCTATTTACAGGCTTGGGTACAGATTTGGACTTTACTACAACTTATCATTCGCAAATAGATGGTCAGACAGAGAGGGTCAATAAGATCTTAGAGGATATGATGAGGATGTACGTGATGCACCAACAAAGGAAATGGGAGGAGTATCTTCCATTGGTAGAGTTTTCATACAATAATGGTTATCAGGAGTCCTTGAGGATGAGTCCTTTTGAGGCATTGTATGGATGGAGTTGTAACACTCCCACCAGCTGGAGTGATCCAGTGAACAAGGTTCTTATTGGACCAGAGATGTTGACGGACATGGAGTAGGAAATGCAGGTTATAAAGAAGAATCTAAAGGCAACCAATGATAGATAGAAGGGTTATGCAGATCAACATAGGGTGTTCAAAGAGTTTCAAGTTGGGGAGGATGTGTATTTGCGCATCAAGCCCAAGAAAATATCTTTGAGGATTGGTTCATGTGCCAAGTTAGCACCATGGTATTGTGGGCCTTTTGAAATCCTTAGTAGGATTGGACCAGTGGCATATTTATTTTCACTACCTCCAATAGTGAACATCCATTATGTTTTCCATATTTCATTGCTTAAGAAGTATATAAAGGATGTTGATCATGTTATTGATTGGTATATATTGCGGGTGGAGCAAGAAAGAGAGTTCCAGTTGGAGCCTTAGTGCATATTGCAGCAGAAGCATCTCATGCTTAGGAATAGATCCATAGAGAAAGTTAAAGTGAAGTGGAAGCACTTTGGCCCTAAAGAAGCTACATGGGAGATGGCGGATTAGATGCGGGCCCTAAATCCTTCATTGTTTGTTGGTTGAGGCAAAGCAGTTTTGTTTTGATGTTGGTAAATGTTTGGCATATGTTTTGTTGATGTTTTTATATTTTTATATGGATGTAAACACCGCCATGAGCTAAGTTATAAAGCTCCAATAAGCAGTATGGTTATTATCTTGTCATGTTGTCATGATGTTTTTCTTTTGAGCAGGTTCTTCATTGTAAATACTGCAACGAGCTAAGTTATAAAGCTCCATATGAAGTATGTTTGCTTTTTAGTGGTTTTGCTGATGTTTTGGTGTGGTTTAACACCGAGGACGGTGTTACCCAAGGGGGAGGGTTTTGTAACAACCCTAGTGAAAAGTTCATGTAATAAAAGTTAATAAATAAAAAATAATGCCTTGGTTAAGGGACACTTATTCCAAGCTAAATGGTGGGAAAATGTATCCTAGTGGGAATCAATGGATGTGTGTTTTGGCTAAAGAAATTGTCAAAGGCTAAGGAAAATACATTAAAAGGCATTAAAAGGAAAAAATGCATTTTTGGCACATTTATTAATGAAAATAAAGGAAAACAGGAGAAAAGGAAGGTAAAAGGTCATAGGTTGCATGTGAGGAGGAAATTGAAGGAAAATAATGGAAAATGAAGAAATTAGAGGCCTCATGCATAAAAAGGATTTTGACGATCAATTCATGGCTTTTGTCAGTTCATGTTTGGAGCTCTCTCATTCTTCCCTCTCTCTCTCTCACTCTCTTGGTCACTTAGAGTTTTCTTGGAGCACTCTAGTTTGGAGCAATGAAAGGAAAAGCAAGCAAGGGTCAAGGAAATGAAAGCAGGATCAAGCAGCTTTAGTAGGAATACTTATAGGTAACCTTTTTCACGTGTGATTCCCTAGTTCGTATGGACATGCATGAATTTTGATGTTGGTGTATGGTTCTCTTACTGTCAGTGGCATGCCTTTGCCAGGTTATGATAGTGGATTTAAGCCTAGCCTAGCCTGTTTTGGATTCCATGGTGTGTTGGGATGTTGATATCGGTTTTAGAACTTTGGAATTGCTGGATGGATTTTAGAATCTGAAGCAGAGGTGGTCTCAAGGTTCATTCCCAAAGGCCTAGGAATCCCTTGACTGGTTTTGGCAGGATACACGTTAAAGCCCATGGGAGCAATCTTGGTTTAGGGCCTAGTGATCCGAGTTTGGATTGTGGTAAAGCTTGAGAGACAAGGAGATGAAAAATATCTCAAGGATAGTGATGGATTCCAGATGGCATTCCAAGTTTTATTCAGTTGTGATCGGAGCACCGGTTTTGGTGTGATCACAGTTTGATGAGGGTGGATGTGGTTTAACCTCTGGATTCCCTTGGCTGTTCTTGGATTGGTTGTTTTATGGTATCCCACATTCATGCTTGGAATATGGCACGGGCGTGACTGTCAAAAAGAGAGATTTGGTTCAGCCATGTCTATGGTAGGGTGGTACGTGGAAGTCTCGAACCTAGTCGGATTTTCCTATGATTAATAAAAGATAAGTTCTCTTACTTTTGCCTTGATTTACATGTGGATTTAATGACTACCATATCTCTGATATTTACATGGTTTTATGCTCGTTATAAGCATGGTTAAATGATTGGTTCGTGTCATGGTTATTTCATGTATTTACTTGTAACTGTTAAATGGATGGATGCAAGACCTAATTGATGTTGTAGTAGTTCAATGTAGAAGGAAGTGATCCTTCTGGTTATGTTTCATAAGTTGTTTCAGTCATTTATGCTCTATCGTATATCCTAGACATGTAGGTTTCATTGATGCCAAGTGTTTGAAAGAATGTCAGTCTCGATTGGGGATGCTCAGGCCTAGTCCTAAGGGTGATTTTTTATTGATCAACATTGTTATTATGTTTTTAATGCATTCTAGAAGTTACGACAAGTTCTAGGCAGAGGCTATGATTCTAGGCTAGAAAAGTGCCTTAAATCCTGTGGTCGCTGGCACAAAACTGACAATTCGGGTCCACAGTCACTGGCAGGCAGGTGTGTGAGAGTGACTTTATGTTGATGGCCACTCCCTTCCCATAGAATGAGAGCGACTATGGCCTAATAGCTGCATAGTAAGAGTGGGACCCAAGGACATACTGTTTGAGTGGCTAATTTTTTTCCTAAGGGTTTTGTTGGTGATGTTGGATCATTGTATGTGATGTTCGATCAATTCCACTTCCTTAAGGGGACATAGGAGGTCAAATATGATTACAATTTCATCTCTCCTCATGTTTACCCCAGTTGGCACGGTTAATTTGGGTAGACCCGGGAGGGGGTGTTACAACCTTGAGCCATAAGAGCTCAACATTCCCTCCTTCTCAAAGCAAGAGATAAATTACTCTTCTCTTTCTTTATTTCTAAAGCCTTGTTTTAGGTGGTGCTATTTCCTATGCTTGGTGTTCTCATTACTAAAGTTTCTGAAAGTGGGCGGGCAGCATGAACTGGGCAGGTTGTCTGCTAACAGAGCAAGTGGTCATATTTCTGTGCCAAACCTCTCCATCACCAAAGTTTCTATAAGTGGGCAGGCTGCATGAATTGGGCAAATCGTCTTCTAACATAGCAGGTGGTGGTATTGCCTATGCTTGGCGTCCCCATCACTAAAGTTTCTAAGAGTGAACAGGCTGCATGAACTGGATGGCTTAGCACATAGGAAACTAAATAATGGAGCATTGTAAACATGTTTTAAACTTGCAAAGGTATGCATTGTATGATAGTCGTACACACGAGCATGTTGGTTAAATGCAAGCGTTGCATACATACCTGATAATTAACACATATCATTGTCCTGTGTTCAAACACATAGGCAACATGCATCATTGGAACACATGGCTATCATGAGTGGGACGATTTATTTTGTAAATTAAATTTTTTATCACTAAGTTCAATAATGTTTATTAATTCTTAAATTAGTTAAAGATTACAATTTAAAATAATTTATTTCTTTAATAATCATTTATGGAATATAATTTCATTACTATATCCAAGCTTTACTTAATCATAACCCAAACTCTTACTGCATTAAGGTACCATAGTGTTGTACATAACTGTAATTGGAGTTCTACTTCATAAACATATGATACATTGTCCTATAAGTCTTAGAGTCTTATTGTGTTAAGGTATGCACCATGCACCACTTAACATCAACTAGAGTTCTATCTTGTAAAGGGTCAATGTACTCTATGCTAAATTTGCACAAAAATGAAACATAGATGTTGTTGTAAAATTTTGTTACCAAATAAAATTTTGATTGATAATATACTTGGTTTAAGAAGTCTATTATTTGAAATGTTTGAATAGAATTAGAATCTCAGAGTTTAAGTAACTCTTGCTAAATTCTAGAAAGATTCAAGTTCCTTTTATCAAATAATGGTGCAACTATAGATTTATTAATTCCCTTATCGATAACATTTTAAGGAATATTTTAGAGGTCATATAATTCCTCAAATAATGTGAAATGAAATCTTTCCAACCAAGTTTTTCATCTCAGGAAAAGGGAGGTAACTACAATAGGTTACGACATCTTAAAATTAGGTTCAATCAGTTAATTCAATTGTGCCAATGTTTTTCATCTCAAGAAAAGGGAAGTAATTACAACTTAAACTCAGGTTCGATCAATTGATTCAATTGTGCGAATGTAAATTCCAATGCAATGTCTGTCAACTGAATAGAGTGCTACAACGTGAGAATTTATTGAAGATGAAATGGTTCAGAGATCAAGACACTGAGATAATACTCTCGAAAAATTACTAGAGAGTATTGGTGATCCAATAATAATCAAAACGAGAAGGTTATATATGGAATTTAATTTGTACATCTAACACCATTATTATATTTTTACAATAAATTTTAGGCCAATTACAATATATTATGATTCACTTTATAACATTGGTGCTAATGATAATGAAGATGTCAGTTTATAACATTGTTGCTTTATAAATAACTTTGCTTAATTATACTCCAATATAAAATTATCATGTTTATTTTGGAATATATATTTAAGCTAAAATTAAAGATTTTGAATTAAATTTTGTATTGTCATATAAAAAGGTATTTTTGGAAATAATTGGTAATAAGCACTTTACAAACTTTACGAAGGTCGTTCCATAGTGCCAAGTCCATTTCATGTGATTGCAAATTTTCTTTTGTTGTTGTTTTATATATATATATATAATATATATATTAAATATAAGTAATATATTATAACATTAGAATGACACATGTATGTTAAAAATTTACTATGCGAAAGAATTTCAAGTTCTTTTTTTCTATAAAATTTCAAATCACATTGAAGAACAAAAGGCTAAAGCTTAATTCCAGAAACTTGTATATTTCTCAACTGCACAAACTGACCATTATGATTTATGGTATCTAAGAAATCAACCATCTCTATACTTTTCACATTTATAATTACTTCTTTTTTTATTTTCTTCGCGCAATAATCAAATGCAAAATGGTAATTGGGCTCTAATATTACTCAATGGGAATCATTAGCTTGGCAGGGGGTGATGACTTCTAGCTTTGTAGCTACCATGGATGTGGTCCATCGGTTAGGTGGGGAAGTTTTGTCCCCACAGGTCTTGTGGTCCAATCCTAGGCAAGAGTATGTTATGCCTGAGAGCTGCTCTAGCCACAATTTCTTTAGTTGAAAAAAAACTGCCCTTGTTAGTTTGTTATCCATTTACTATATTTGAACAAAATAAATGGCTTTTATCAATTAACTAATCTTCCATATCTTAATATTCTTATTAGTTTGTTATCCATCTACTATATTTGAAAAATATAAATAATCCAAGTGTATGGAATGAGGAAACTTTTTGAATATACAATATAAGCACTAGAAATTAAGTTGAGATATAAATATGAAATGAAACAAAGAATTAGTAGATATACAATAGGTAGTTAATCCAAACAACTTCTTTTCTCTAGATTGCTAGTGAGATATAGAAGGTTGTGATTTATAAGTTCTAATATTATGTAAAACGTGGCTTAGTAAAAGAGTGAAAGTTACTTAGTCTATAGTGGTGGATTTTGGTAGATGGTTTTGGTTTCCCATGGTTTGTGCTCGTGGATTATATGTAATGAAGCTTACAAAAGACTTGGAAAGACTCCATTGTAAGAAATTTATGTAGAAATTCTCACTATAGATCACTTGACAATGCAATGTAACTAAAGCAAAATACTTGATCTACTTCTACAAACAAACTTGCGGAAGCTTAATCGATTTTGAGCAAGATCAAATAGAACACATATAACAGATGAAGAAGAAATCAATCACACATGAACACAAAAGAATACTCTTGGGAAAGCCTCAGCTAAAAACCCCATTATCTATATTATCATACAAGTGGAAATATCTCAGGATTACACAAAGCTTTAGCTCTCAAGCTATCCAACTCTTAGTACAGTCCCTCACTGCTGCTCATAGACAGAATAGAAAACACATATGCCTTCCTTTAGTTCTCCAAGCCTCCTATTTCCTTGCGCAGTTTTCTCCTGGGTCCTCGAGCTGTAACTTGTGTGATTCTCACTTCACACACTGCTCTGACCTCTAAAATAACTGCGCAATCCTGAAGGAGTTCATTCCTTCTGGATGGATAAGTTTCCTTTATAGGAAAATTCCTGCAATTGATAGTACAATGTCCCCGTCTTTAATCTCAACTTGGTCTTTTTCTGAATTGACATGCATGATTTATTTATGAGAGAATATTCAGTTATTTGGAGAACACTAGTTGCATGCATGCATGCATTAATTGACTGAACTCACAATTAGTTCCTGCAACTGTTTGGAACTAATTTAACTGGACTTAACTCAGTTAACTGAGCTAACTAATTACAACTCAAAGTGTAACTCATCCTGATCGCCTTAATTAAGGGATAACTTCCTCAATCAAAGGGATAACTATTGCATGTCTTCACAAAGACTTCATGTTTGAATTTCTCCAACTAATTAACTCAAGATGAATTAATTAATTATTTTTCAAACAGCTAGTGAGACTAAGTTCGAATTTTAATTATCAATTTTGATTCAAGGACAAATCAAAATCATAATATATCCCAAAATTCTATTTATATCAATATTATTTTTAGCATTTCTATTTTTTTGCTATTTCCAACAGAGTTGGAGTATATCCTAAAATGTTGTTTATAGCAATGCTATTTTTAGCATTTCTTGTTGCTATTTTCAACACTCCCTCTCAACAAGAAAGGCATTCAACTTGAACCCGATCCTAAACCTTTAGAATGTTCTACATGCAACACTTCTCCTAAGTATTGTTGCTCCAACAACTCTAGAAACACAAAAAATATCCAACCTGAATTAGAATGATGCCTCTGTCATCAAAGTCTCTGATTGCTATTGCTTCTGTCGACTGAAAAACTCTGCACCACTGTGCTCTTCAGCATCTAACTGTTCTAGCATTTGTCACTTTGATCTCTGACTGCATCAATCACACTGATTCCTCCTGTTGCATCCGTGTTTTTGCTGGTTATATCTCCCAGCACTGCATCTGCACTGCACCTCCTCTCATCATGTTGCATCGTGCTGCCCACTGTTGCACTGCAACTCAATTACTGAGAAGTAAGTAACTGACCTCCTTGTTGGGCTAGAAACACCCTATGATGTTGAATCTCCCTCTGCCGCTCCATCCGCATCTATCTCTACCCACTCAGCTAGTCCTGCTACTCCTTGTCGGGGCTCTCGTAGTAAGGTCTAATCAAAGAGTTTGGGTACCTCAAGGATCTTGCCCCTATTTTAGCCTTCTTGGGACTATCACTTCACATCGCCCCACATCACACCTGGAGGTATGGCTGCATGTGATCCCTCTATCCACTTGGCTCGAAATTTCCCCCTACTGGAGGTCTACATGAGTGGATGCCTCCACTCGATCTCCTCTCGGCTTCTCCAGTTGTGGCTGCTCCACAACCTCTTGAAACTGCTTCACCAATTATGGCTCCTCCACAATTGTCTGAGACTTCTTTTAGCGCTGCAAGTTGAGAGGTAATGTACTCTCCCTCTCAACCACCAAGTCTCCAACATTTTCCTTGCTCCTCAAGGCTTTGCATGCATCTTATCCTCAAGAGCATACAGGTTCTTGTGAACTGATCTGCTTCACCTGTCTCATGGTGATGTGTCTAAGGAAAACCTTTCCCTTATTAAAGACAACATCATAGCATTTGTCCTCCAACTTCGCGATCGATACCAAGTTATTTTTCAGTCCTGGAACATACTTCACATCTGTCAAGGTGATGCGAGCTCCATGCTCCCTCTGAAACACAACCATACCTTCACCTGAAACACGGTACTTTCCATCATCGCCCATCTCTATGTGCATATGGAGGTCCTTCTCCTCCAAGGTACTGAATAAAATCTTATCGCCGGTCATGTGGAATGAGGCTCCACTATCAAGAAACCAACCACAACCCATCATCGATGAAACCATGCATGCGATGAGGGTAAAATCCAATTCGAACTGAGAGGCCAATGCCTCACCTTCAGTTCCTTCCAAGGATCCCTTCTTGGACTTCTTCAATGGATAATTAGTTGCATAATAGCCCACCTCATGACAATTAAAGCATCTCACTTTATATTTGTCAATCTTCTTCCCTCCATGGGAAGAACTTGATTTGGGATGAGAATCCTTCTCCTTCCCTTTTCTTGCCTTACTCGCTAAGGCTAGATTTTCTTAATCATCATGCTTTGATGAAGGACCACCTTTGGTGCTTCTCCTGATCTTCTCCTACATCAGATCCGACCACATTCGTTCCCAATCTGGCACTTTCTCTCTTCCATTCACTGAGTCTTGGTAGTTATGCCATCTCTTAGGATGATCCAGGTCTTGGGGGGGAGGCCCCCAAGGTCTAAAAATTTGAAATGGATCTTGGGGGGAGAGGCCCCCAATATCTGAAAAATTGAATTGCCTGAAGAAAGATAAGAGAATGCCTAATAAACAAAATCACAAAGAATTTTTTTATTAAAATGAATAATAATTGCAAAAGCTACATTGTGGCAGACCAAACTGTCCTTTTACAAAACGTGACTTGTTACTTATAGTATTTTTCAGTTATAATACCACGGGTCAATTCCATGGGTGAATGAATACCATGGGTGGATGTAACAATACCATGGGTGAATGAATACCATGGGTGGATGTTACTTACAATACCATGGGTGGATGCCACTTACAATACCATGGGTAAATTCCATCAGTGGATGAATAACATGGGTGGATGAATACCATGGGTATATGCCATTTTCTATTCAGATCATTCCTCCCTCCTTAAGAAGCAATGGTCCCCATTGCGTGAAGTTCCCTCCTGTGAAGCCTTTGTTGAATATGAAGAGCCACTGAAGAGAAGGGTTTTGTGTGGTTAACCCATAACCATGATGAACGAAGATCCGAGGATAGAGATACCTTGTAATGCTTGTGACCAACTGTGATACTGGCAGTGTGCGACCTAGCAAATGGACTTCGATGAAGTGTGTGTTTGTGGATGACCCATAACCATGATGAACGAAGATCCGAGGATAAAGATACCCTGTAATGCTTGTGACCAACTGTGATACTGATAGTGTGTGGCCTAGCAAATGGACTTCGATGAAGTGTGGGTTTGTGGATGATCCATAACCATGATGAAGGAAGATCTGAGGATAGAGATACCTTGTAATGCTTGTGCCCAAATGTGATACTGACAGTGTGCGGCCTAGCAAATGGAATTCAATGAAGTGTGGGTTTGTGGATGACCCATAACCATGACAAACAAAGAACCAAGGATAGAGATACCCTGTAATGCTTGTGACCAATTGTGATACTAACAGTGTGCGGCCTAGCAAATGCATTTCGATGACAAAGGTTCTGTGTGGTTGAACCATAATCACGATGTTGGTTGTTGATGAAGTAGCAGGTGCCTACATAGCCTAGGGTGGGGGGGCACATACCCAAAAAACCCAAGCTGGATGCTGCTATGCTGACACTGATGAATGTGAAGCAGGGACCTACTAAAGTGAGGTGGGGGGGCACATCTCCAAAGGGAACCTATTCTGAATGATGCTCTAGATTTAAAATGGGCATAAAATCAGTCAATATAAATCAAAATATTTATTATAACCTGTTTTTGGAAATAGAATGATCATTCTGCATCTTCCCATGTGTTGAAATCCTTATCTAGACACTCTGGAATCTCAAATTCGCCTTGCAACTATTCCACAGTCAGAAAAGTTCTGAAAAAAATACTTGATTTTAAATCAGTGATATCTCCCACATCCGAACTCCGATTCGACCCATTTTTTTTTTTTGGATTTGGGCAATTTTCAAGAGGAGCTCAGATCTACATTCATTATTCTAAAATTCAGCATAAAAACTACAAAAATTGATAGGAGAGTCGTTGTCCACCAGTTTTCGTCAGAAAATATTTTACAACATCACTGATTTTAAATCAACGATATGTCCCACATCCAAACTCTGATTCGGCCGATTTTTTTTTTTCATTTTGGTATTTTTTCGCAAGGAATCTAGATATGTAATTTTTTTTTTGTAAATTTTGTACCCAATGTTTCATATATGATATGAAAACTTGCCGCCCAAAAAATATTCCTGTAAAAAAAATGGAAAAAAAGAAAAATTCTTCTTGCTTGGCCCAAGAAAATGCTTTGTGGAGGACGTAGCACTTGCCTGAAGTTTGTTGAATATTGTTGTAAAATTTGAAACTGAAATATGCATCAAACCCTCATTCCCATGTAATCATAACCTGCTCTAATACCATTGATCTAGATCTTGGGGGGGAGGCCCCCAAGATCTAAGAAATTGAAATGGATCTTGGGGGGAGAGGCCCCCAATATCTGGAAAACTGAATTGCCTGAAGAAAGATAACAGAATTCCCAATAAACAAAACCACAAAGATTTTTTTTATTAAAATGGATAATAACTGTAAAAGCTACATTGTGACGGACCAAACTATCCTTTTACAAAACGTGACTTGTTACTTATAGTATTTTTCAGTTACAATACCACGTGTCAATTCCATGGGTGAATGAATACCGTGGGTGGATGTCACAATACCACAAGTCAATTCCATGGGTGAATGAATACCATGGGTGGATGTCACAATACCATGGGAAAATACTATGGATGAATGAATACCATGGGTGGATGTTACTTACAATACCATGGGTGGATGCCACTTACAATACCATGGGTAAATTCCATAGGTGGATGGATAACATGGGTGGATGAATACCATGGGTTGATGCCATTTTCTATTCAAATCATAGGAAGACCGAGGAGAGCAGGACTCACCATGTCATCATCAGCTGTCGTGATTCCTACACTTCCAAGCTCATCTATGTTGGTGGTGAGCTTGTTAAGATATGTAGAGATCGTGTCGCCCTTTTCACACTTGATTTTCTGAAGCTTGTCTTTCAGCGCCAGCTTCCTCTAATCGTTGTTGTTCTGATATAGATCATTCAATTTCTTCCACATTGAAAATGGTGTCTCCTTCCCATGGACACTCGAGACAATATGGTCTCGAACTCCCTCCAGAAGAATCCTCCTTGCTATCACCAAACATATCTTCCATTCTACCATTTCTTTGGCATCAGCTGTTGCTGGCTTGGGGACTTCTTGATCAATGAATTCCTTCAACCTGTTGTCCTCTAATATCGCTTCCATGTGATCCTTCCAGGCTATGTAATTCAAGCTGCCATCCAGGGCATACTCGAGTCTTAAGCCATTGAACGCCATTGGAGAATTTTTAGATGTGATAAGAAATCGATTTTGTACCTACAATCAAGAATTTCAAACTTCGAACTTCTCCCTTATTTGTATATTGTTCTCTGATTTGATCACCTTTGCTCTAATACCATGTGGAAATTCTCACTGTAGATCACCTGATAATGCAATGTAACTAAAACAAAATACTTGATCTACTTCTACAAACAAACTTGTAGAAGCTTAATCGATTTTGAGCAAGATCAAATAGAACACATATAACAGATGAAGAAGAAATCAGCACACATGAACACAGAAGAATACTTTGGGGAAACCTATCTAGTCAATTTAACATCTTAAATTGCTCTACATAAATTATCAATCCGGGTATCATAAACTGATGAAGTGTGGTGCACCATATGTGCTTAGTTAACCTTTTTCTTACTTCGTTGTTTTATAGATTTTATTTTGTTTTGGGGTTTTGTT